>JAQGAU010004851.1:0-10979 GCA_034698045.1 Paramacrobiotus richtersi | reverse complement strand
TGTACCAAGCGAACGACAAGCCTGAGAATACTTAATATTCATGGTATTATGCCTTCTAATTATCCATTATTAGCCTGGTGGTATTACATTATCAGAATCCTTCTAAATGGACAGTCTTTTTGACGGAATTATTTTGGTTTATGGATGTTCGTTTCGTTGTAATCATCTTCAACTGTTGTTTGTACACAATTGTTGTGGTGTTGCGTGGAAAAAAAATGTTTTACGTTTGTTTTAGGGCAGTCATGCAGAACAATACTGAAGTTGTTAAGTTATTGTTGAAAAACGGTGCTGACGCAAATATTGGACCTAAAGAAGGATCTGCCTTGTACGAAGCTGTTTTCCGTGGTAATGCTGAAGTTGTGGATATGCTTCTTGAGGTGAGAACTAGCGTCAGGACTTCGGGGAAAACAGAAATGGTTGTTTTGCTAAAATGATCACTACTGTTTTTTAATGTATTTATTTCGGTACCGTAAGTCAACTGAGACATGACAGCAGTTGAGCCGTATTGGGAAATGCAGGCAACCTAAATTGTACATGCATATCAGCTGAAATTGAGCATAAACTGTATTGAAAATTGTGCGTTAAAATCCTTTTTAGCGTGCACCTGTCCTGGTCTGCAAGCCCAACATTATGGGTTGGCTGCCCCTGCATGTGGCCGTCAGTTTACAACACCGAAGCCTAGTGCAGACCTTACTCAACTATCCTTATCCGGATGAGCTGCTACAGCCGTATCTCGATGTCTCCATGACATGGAATTACCGCATGGTATTTGACATCAACGCACTGACCTCCGATAACCAGAGTCCGCTGTATCTGGCGGTCGAGACCGGCGACATACGACTCGTGGAGCAGCTGATTGCCAAGAAGGTTACAGCGTGGAATGATAAAGGTATTTACACTGTTAACACATTTGGGTATAATATTGCTGTGATTTTGATAAATGGCGCTCGAAATGATAAGAACTGGTTAAGTAAATATTATGAATTGAATTTGTGCTGTGATTTTACTAAGCATTTTGAAACTGACAGTGCGAATGTCAAAAAGCCACCTGTGCACACAGCGTTTCGGTAGCGAGGTGCCTAAGAATAATATTCGTTTTTCGGTGTCAGAATCATGGAGTAATCTTCAACGATAGAAACGGTAGAAATTATTAGAAGTGATTTCGATTTACTACTGTTAATAACACCGCTATAACGAATGCGCTATGCGTTGTTTTTTTTCTTGTTTTTTTGTTTTGCTCTTTACTTCTTTGGTTACTTTTTCCACATGAGACTTTTATCGAAATTTCGTTAAATATTTGAATTTATTTTTGTGAAATTTTTTAGGAGAAACCAAAGATATCAGCCCGTTGCATCTGGATTCGCCAAGCTACAACGGTGAAACCGCCTTATACGCAGCGGTCAAAGTGAAAAACGGTGCTATCGTGAAATTACTCCTGGAACGTGGAGCTGATCCCAACTTGATACTGAATGTTTTGAATCCCGCGGAGAAAACAAATGTACTAGCAGCTGCTGTGAAAAACCACGATTCTATTGGGGCGGATGCGTTGCTCAGTTCGAAAGCGGATGATAAAGGTTGTTATGCCCTGAGCGCATCTGCAAAAACAGATGTGGAAACAGCGTTGCTGGTGAAAATGCTGGGACTGCATGCGCATCGAGGTAAAGCTTGTAAACGATAGCGTTTGAATAAATAAACAGTTTAAATTGATCCATTTATACTTTATTGTCATTTGAGAATATATGTCTCGTTTTTGTTCTTTATTGTTGCATACACGTTGAGCATGTATGTTTTATGTTTGTGCAGATACAGAATTCAAAATCAATAAGAAATTAATGGAGTTGGCATCCGCAAAGGGAATTAAACCGTCATCAGGAACTAGTGGCGCTATGACATACAGCACCATCTTCCCAACCATCCCCGTGGCCATTAACTGGCAGAATGCCACCGGACTGAACCGGTTCGATGAAGCCTGGTTGCTCCACTCGGCCATCGCGCTGAACCCCAAAATTGTCGGTCGGATGGGTCTGTTTGCCATTACAAAGTTGGACGTGTCCTTTGGTGATTTGGAAGAACTGCCCGCGTGTGTCTTTCGTCTGCAGAGTCTGCGGATTCTGAACGCCTCCAATAACCGCATTTCCCGATTTCAGCCGCTGGATCTGTGTAGGAACTCTTCGGCTTGTCAGTGCCCGGTTTTACAGGTGAGCCTAGGTTTTTCGGCTAATTTTTATGATTATGCGAACGTTTTTGGTGGTTAGGATGTGAATCTCTCGCACAACGATCTGACCGTTGCTCCCGATGATCTCTTTTACTTCCCCTCCCTTTCCCTCCTGGATCTCTCGCACAATTCCATTGTCACGTTACCGTTTGCCATGTGGCAGGCGCCGGCGTTGAAGGATCTGAATCTCAGTCACAATTTGATCGAAGTACTTCCGATTAAATCGGAGAAATCCCTCCCGTTCGCCGAACGATCCAATTCGATGATGGAGCGCCTTTCGTCGGACGCCAGTCTCCACGATGCAGTGTCGGAGGCGGTTGTTGTCCAACCTGTCCATCGGAATAATTTATGGGGTTCGCGACTGATTTTGGAGACGGTTAAGAGTACGGAAGCGAGAAATGATAAGCAGGAACTATCATTGAAGGTGGGTATAGTTTTTCTGTACGTGTAGGTGGGAATGCATTGTTGTTGGTCTATAGGCATTGAATTTGGCGAATAACGCTCTGGCCAGTGTCCCGTTGGGATTGTGCTGTTTGGCGCCGAATCTGGCAAAGTTGGTGTTATCGGGAAATAGTCTGGAGACTATGGGAGTCATCCAGGATTATCCGGCTGGATTGAAGCATCTCGATGCGTCCAGTAATCATCTAGAAATATCGCTACGACCAGGAACCGCTGATGAAATGGATAATGTGTGCTATTTCGAGGATAGCAGCTGGCACAAGGGAAAACGTGTTGGTATCAATGGTACGTACCCAGATGTTATACTATATAACGAAAATCATAAAAAAAATTAATTAAGAAAATTAAGAAATTAATTAATTAATTAAGAAAATTACGCGAATGAATTTTTGTCATGGGTGACTCAACCGCATTGTTTGCACATTTTTTAGCCTCTATTTTGGCCGAGGTAACATGCACACACCGCAAACACTGGAAATTAGAGAATCTACGGACATTGACCGTGGCGAAAAACAGTTTGACGCAGTTCGAAGTTGCCGGTGGTCCGCCTGTGAAGAAAGGCAGCCGATCATCATCAGGTTCTGGAGGTCTTTTGGTAGGTTTGTATTCTTCTTATAAAATGAACCAGAACATAATTTAATTTAAATAAACTTTTTAGGATAATCTTTCCAGTGCTGGTACATCACTTCTCTATCCCAATCTCTCGGTGCTGGACTTGAGTAACAACAAATTATCCGAACTACCGGAAGCTCTATCGAACATGACGGGATTGTCAGTGTTGAGTTTTGAAGGAAATCGGGATATCACGGATATACCTCCACAATTGGGGTTGTTGTCCAAATTGTGGACGTTGAACGCGCATGGATGCAATCTCTCCGACCCGTTGAAAAGCATGTTGGAAAACAAACAGTATAAAACTGTGGATATTTTGGGATACTTGAAATCCTCGCTGGAAAACTGTCAGCCTTATACTCGCATGAAATTAATGGTAAGCTTTTCTGCACAAATCTCATAGGTTTCTTTGTGTAACAAAAACCGTAATTTTTTGCATGGAACATTTTAATTTTGGTTTGCTTTGATTGTCCAGGTGGTAGGATTGGAAAACAAGGGAAAGACCAGTTTGTTACGTGCACTAAAATCGGAGGATTCCCACCGAAAGTCACGGAGTTTTGATTCGAACTGGACACAGCGGATGGGACAACGATCCGACAAAAAGGCCAGTGTGCAGATGTCGACGGTGGGGATTGATCTGGGAGAATGGACATGTACCGACGGACAGCATGAAGTGACGTTTCGGACTTGGGATTTTGCCGGTCAACGGGAATATTATGCAACGCATCAGTACTTTTTGTCCAGACGATCGCTGTATTTGGTGGTGTGGAATATGTTGGATGGGGTTGCTGGGATTCATGAAGTTACCCAGTGGCTGGTTAATATTCAGGTGATCATACATTTAGCATCGTTTGTCTAATGAACATTATATTATCATGTTGAATCCATTTTTTTTAATTTGAATCACATTGTGACGTTCTTAAATGGTTTCTTTAGTGTTTTTTCTTTTTGCACACAAATTCTTGCTTTTAGGCACGTGCACCTGGTTCGCCTGTAATTATAGTCGGTACCCATCTGGATGAAGTGAAGGGCGCCAAGTTTTCCCCGGGACATGTGGAGAATTTAAAAAGCGAGGTTCGACAACGGTTTATGGGCGTCATCGATGCGGATAAGCATGGATTACCGCGTGTGGTACACTGTGTGGAGGTCAGCTGTAAGACCAAGCACAACATCTCCCAGTTAGCGCAAATCATCGCGGAAACGGCTTGGGATCTCCGGCAACCCGGGACCAATAAAAGACTGATGGAACAGCAAATTCCGGCCATTTATGTTGCCCTGGAAGATTTGGTTTCAGCGCTGGGATTCGAGTACCGGGAAAGCGGTCAGCATCCGGTTGTTAGTACGGAATATTTCCGGGCGATTGTAGCGCATGAATTACACGAGGTTAGAAGTAATTTATGGTTCCAAACGCTGTACAATATGTAGTTTTCAATTCAGAGCAACACGAATTTGTGATTTAGGTAAAATTTTAAAAATTACGGATTTGATCTTTGTATTAAAGTCAGACAAGTGAGAACAGGAATTAAATATGACGAAAAATGTCTCAGAATTTTAGAATACAAGTTGAATAAGAATTCTGTTGTTTGTAGCGGTTCAACATGACATTTCGTGACTCGTCAGAACTACGTCAGGCGGTGATGTTCCTCCACGACAACGGAATTCTGCTGCATTATGAAGACAGCTCCGGACTGCGCGACCTCTATTTCATCGATCCGCAATGGTTATGCGATACTTTGGCATCTGTCATTACCATCCGGGAAATCAATCCTTTCGTCAAAAAAGGAGTGATGAAAATCGACGATTTAAAGGTCCTCTTCAAACCTTCCAAATACGCGCTCGTGGATGTGCATACATATATTTTGAATTTGTTAAATAAATTCGAAGTGGCTTTGAAACTGGATGCCAGAACGCTGCTGATTCCGTGCTTGTTGCCAGTAAAGAATCGGAGTAATGGTGACAGAGATACGCCTCTCAAGATCGAGACTAAAAGCTCCGGCAGAAACTGGATTCATTTCAAGCCGTTTCTGGATAGTCCAGAGGAGCAACCTGTCAGGATGGAAGGATTGACGATCGATAAAGGACTGCAAATGCGAAGGTAAGGAAATATTTTAGCACTGCAGTCAAACACCACGCCGCAGCGCAGTATTTCGCATACTGTGTATGGAAATTGTAGAGTAATGGCAGTGACAACATTTTAGCACGGTAACGTGACTTATCAAAAGCCCACTTTGCCTTGTTTTACTCGGTTTTCGAAAATATAATATGTCAAAGAATTATTTTTTTGATTTGATATTGGTTCCGTTTTGAAACATACTACGGTGTTGATACTATTACATCGGTGTTCGTGACTTGACTGATTAATTGAATGGCATTTGACTTGTGTCCGCAGCGACATGTGGTGACAGTGACCTTTCAGCAGGGAATTAAGGGTATTTTTACGGAAGATATTGTTTCTTCTTCGTGAATCGACATTTGCCGCGAAACACGCACAGTCTGATTTTGTTTCATGGATTTTTCCGATTTTTGCGCATTGTACTGAACAAGTGGTTTATTTTTGATGGTATACTGTGGTTGTACTTCGTTTGGCTGTTTTTCGATGTCACAATTAATTATATTGCACAGGTACTACACGATGCTGTATTTCCCAAGCGGATTCTGGGCCCGCCTGATATCCCGATTCGTTTCTGATGAAAAATTCTTCCGGGACCTGCGAAATCACTTCCTTGACGAACATCAACCCGATCTATCGGTGGAGTGGCTATGCTGGCAGAACGCCATGGAACTGTGCCTCGGCGACCATCCCGTCATGCGTATCCGCGAAGTGCCCTCCTCCAGCAAATTTCTTCCCTTTGTGCATCTATGCCACGACCGGGAGACCTCGTGGAAGCACCTGCATCTGGAGAATAAAGCCGTGATGGAGATTTGTTTGCTGGTCTACCGGAAGAACGACATGGTGATCAGCAGTCTGGCCAGTGTGTCCATGCTGTTGAATCGCTGTGTGAATCATATTGATTCGTTGCTGGAAGATTGGTATCCCAGTTTGGGAACGCGGTTCATTCATACGTCGACGGGGCAGTACTTGGTGACCAAGTTTATCCCGTGTCCGCAGTGTGTCATAGCGTGGCGAGGGAATACGGATGTGGAGAGTGAAAAGATTGTGAGGGTGTTCTCCGTCGAACAAGTGAGTTTTATCAAATTTACAAGAGTTCCAGTGGTTTTTCAGTCATAGTTATTCAATTATTTCACTCGCTCTTGGTTTTTTCGATTCACGTTCAGTAAGTTTTCTGTGTTCGTATTAATTTGAATATTTCGTGTTATTGCAGATTATTTATAAAAGTATAACCGGTTGCATGGAAGTGGTATGCGCGGAGCATGGAGTGATTAAGATCGGCGATATAGCACCTGAAACCATGTTTTTGGATTTGCCACCCGATAAGCTAATGCTGCCGGGAGACTTGAAACGCGGTCGGATTTTGGGACGAGGCGCGTTTGGTTTTGTGTATCGTGCGACGGTCAAGCCCAATGTAAGATTCGCATCAGATTTTGGTTTGATTGTTTTTTTTTACTGCAGTTAACCGCTGAAAACTATTCATGAACTGCAGAGCATTAACTTGTTCACTCCGCGAGACTTCGTTATTTTAGAGGTGGCGCTGACTAGTTTTCGAGGGGGATTTTTCTTTTAGTGTTTACAGATAAATAACAACGGGTTTCAGTGGGTAAAAAAGTGTTTACTTGTTAGACTGGTTAATACACGTAATTTATTTGTTTGCTGTTTGATTGTCAGCATATACTATGCCTCATTTAAGCACTTAATGGTGAGCCGCTGCACTACTGTTGCTCGTTATTACTAGCCATTTTGCACCGACGCAGCATGATATGTTACTTGTACTAGAGAGAACTTTCTACAGCTTCAGTGCATCGATTGGTTCCTTTTCGTTAACAAAACATTTTTTTAGCGTGTATGTAGAGCCAGAATTGTAATTCCTTGTTAAAGCAGAACACTTGTGGAAAGTATAGTCATGATTAAACAGCTGCCTTTATTACGAGAAAAGTTGAATATGCACTTTCTTATTATGGTAAGAATGTATGTTTTAGGCTAATCGCATCTCCCAGGAAGTAGCCATCAAGATGCTCCTGCCGGTGGATCCCGGTTTCAACGCGGAACCCTCGGTTGTCAACGCTTACAAGAGTGTTATGCAGCAATGGGAACACGAACCGGTGCAGTCCTATTGTAAAGCATACTGGACCGCGCGTCAAGAGCTGTCCATTCTCACTGCGCTAAATCACCACCATATTGTCGGATTGGTTGGATTGTGTCTGCAGCCGTTGGGGATCGTTCTGCAACTGGCTCCCAAAGGGTCACTCCTTGATCATGTCAAAGCGCTGCGGCAGAACAACGAACAAATTCCCGCCCCGACCGTACAAATGATTTGTGTGCAGATTACCAAGGCGTTGGAGTATCTGCATGGGTTTCGGATTATTTACAGGTAAAGACTTTTTTGCGGCATTTTCGTAGGAAAAACGGAAGGAAGATGATAAAATAAAGAAACGTGAATAAAATCCTTATGACGTGGTGATCTGCTTTATGAAAAGTCTGAATTCTTTTTGTTACCAGTTTGTGTGCACGTTTTTTAACATTTTCTTTGATGGATTTGTTAGATAATGTATGTATTTGTTCCTAAAGCTGGTTAAGTGTTTTATATTATCACCTGGTTATCAAGACTTTTTCATTTATGATTCTTATTTGATCAGTTAGAATGAGTCTCTTATGATAAACAAAAGTTGGTACTTTTAGAGATTTAAAGTCGGATAACGTTTTGGTATGGAGTTTGGATAAGAAAGTAATGGTAAAACTGACGGATTACGGGATTTCCCGGATGGTAACGGCAGCCAGCACCACCAAGGGCTTCGCTGGAACAGAAGCATACATTGCACCGGAAATCATCCAGTACGGTGGAGAAGAGGAGTACAACGAAGGAGTAAGCTTCACACATAATCGTTTCCATACTTTCGCAGTTTTTACATGGAAAATTGCAGGTGGATATCTTCTCCTTCGGTATGCTCATGTACGAACTCCTCACCCTCCACCAGCCCTTTGAAGGGCAGGATCAGATCAAGGACTATGTTCTCGATGGCGGACGACCGGCCGTGGTGGCGTGGACACTGCAGTACCCGTCCTTGATGCTGGATTTGTTAGTGGTGTCCTGGTCCCAATTGTCGCGGGATCGGCCGACAGCCAGCCAGGCATTGTCTATCTGTAACACACCCGAGTTTGGCCATCTACAGGATGTGGCGGTGCTGGAGGATGTCAGTTTGAGTATTGCCGCCAATGGGGTGGTGGGTGTGCCGGATGGGGTGGGGATTGTTCTGGCCGATGGGAATGTTAATGTGGTGTCGGCCACGGGGTATAAGTGGATGGATGCTAAGGTGATTGATGAATGGATACAGATAAAATTCGCGAAAGAATTATCCGTATTTTTAGAAAGAAAAAGCGAAAAATTTCTCAACCAGGATAAGAAAGTTTCTGTCATTTTCTTCCGCCTTTTTGTTTCTATTAAATAACGCTGTAGAAACGTTCAACAGGAAGGAGACTATGTGTGAAAATACGCGGATCTTATACGTCTTATTCCATTTCTCAATGTTCCATCGGTTATCATAGAAAGTCTGCGTTATCTGAAAAAGTTTTGCTAGCGACAGTTTACCAAGCAAAATATGGTAGTTTCGTAAGACACCAACTACTGGATTCTGATTGATATTTTCATGTCTTTGTTCAATTCTCGCAGACGACAGTGTTACCATCGTCATCCACAGTTACAAACTGTCTCGTGACACAAGATTTCATTTGGGTATTACGCGGGAAAGATGTTTCAGTATTTTGGTAAGTTTACATTCATACTTCACAATTACACTGAAATTGAGTAATCCCAAATCTTCAGTGCGAAAACATTGGATTTAACGGAGACATTCCGCATCTCCTTCGGTGGACCGCTGCAGGAAGCGGACATTGATGCCTGGGTGTACATTCCCGAGCGGCAGCGCGTCGTCGTCGCGTTGGCCTCCAGACGGTTGTTGGTCATGAACGTACATGCTTCATTGCGAAAGAATAAACTGGTCGAAGCGTTCTGTACCATTTCCTTGCGATTGGGATGTCTGTGTCCCGCCGGGAGGGATATGCTGTGGGGCGGATCGGAGAAGGGCCAGATTATGGTGGTTAATATCCGTGACGAGGGGGTTGCCGAGGATAGTGTTGTTGTACATGGGAGTACGGAGAAACCGGTGGGGAATGTGATTGCCAGTTGGAAAGAGGGACTGGCGTGGAGTTATTTAGCGGATGGTAAGGATAGTTGAAAAAGTTTTTTGAGTTTGCACTAACACTTTCAGAAGGTCGTCGTTGCTCTGTATGGTACATAATTTTTACCTCGGTAAAATACGGTTTTCTAATGTGGCTGCCATTTGGTGGTTTTATGTACATTGTGCTGATACAATCATCGTTAATATGTGATGGTTTCCGTAGTGTAATGGCTAGCACGCACAGCACGATTGATGTTATTTGGTCCGCGAACCAATATGGAACAATAGTAATAACAGTAAGGGATCCGAGCAGAGAAAAAAAATGTTTTCGTATGAAGTGAGCTTTTTATGATGTCGTACTGAATTGTATTACGACTGTTTTTTTATCTATAATTACAAAATTCTTCAAACTACACAGAATCGGTTAAACGCTTACTGATAGCTGCATTAGCGGCTTTGTCGATGAATAACCGAATGAAATCAAAATTTTCACTGAAGACTCTCTTGCAGATGCGACTCTCTACTGTTGGTCCCTGCTAAAACCCGGCATTCTCCACAAACTCGACTGTGATCGGCTCATCCCGGTGTCGGAGAGCCTAAACTCCATTGTGATCGAGGAAAGTAGTCGCGATCAGACCAAACGGGATCTCTGCTGTATGGCCTACTGGGACGGGTTGGTGTACGCGGGGACGGTCTGGGGTAGTCTCCTGGTGGTCCGGGGCGACACCCTGGCCCCATTGACCATTATCCGGCCCCACGTGGACCGGGTGGTCGGACTGGTGGTGGGCAAGTGGCCGGAAGGGGTGCGACTGGTCAGTGTGGGGCGGGGCTACCGGGATGTGGTGGGACGGTTCTTTCCCCATGATAATGTCCGGATGAACGTCAGCCCTATGACGTTGTGTGCCGTGATGTGGCGGACGGGGGAGTGGGCGTTGTTGTGAAGGGATGGATTGTCTGCGTTGATTTTTGGAGTTCTCTGCCAGGTTTTTGGTTAATTTTCCCGGGTGTAGAAGCTGATTTGGGATTTTCCTGCCAATTTTTTTGGCTATTTTTCCCGGGTGTGGAAGCTTGGTTTTTAGGTCTTTTATTGGTGTGAAATTAATGTGATGTTGAGTTTGGAAAACTGTGGTTTTGTTCAAGAATGAAGATGCTGTTTTTGTTTTATTGGTGATAGAAAAGTGTGTCTGTAAAACAGAATGCATATAAATATTACGTTGATCTTGGTTAGCTTTTTGAAGTTATACTTACAGTCTCGATAGACTGCACCAACTGTGACCGCTGGTAACCAGCTGCGGCATGCAAGTATATTACCACATAATAAAATTAACTAGGAAAGTGCACTCGCTGATTGCGGGCACTGAATGACCGAAGCGAAGGAAGTCCGTGCGGCACCAGAAGAACC
>JAQGAU010004850.1:0-10982 GCA_034698045.1 Paramacrobiotus richtersi | reverse complement strand
GATGGGCTCGGCCAAAAATCAACCTGAAGCGTCCTGTCTCCTTTGACTACAAAAGCGGTTGATATCGAACACTGAATGAGGAGTGCATTGTGCCCGCCATGTGGCTAACATTTAAAGCGACTTGATAAATTATAACTAGATTGACAACATTGTGCTAAGAAGTTAGTCCGTGAGTCATCATGTGCTATTGATCATAAACAATGCATCGGTGTATTGTGGCAAGGGCGTCATTTCGTTCGGAATTAATAATTTGGTCAGAACTTACGTACGGTGCTGTTGGATTTCGTGTAGTCCGGCAGTTAGTCGTTTGGGAGTTAGTTTGATCCAGTGGTTACTGATTTGAGTGATGAATCAGTGCAGTTCGGCACAAATTTTGTCCGTTTGGTACTGCCCAGGTACTGATTTTGTAGAGTAGGAGTAGCCGTTGACGCTCACGAAACTTACTTTCTGGTGGAAGAATTCAACGGCAGCAGAAGCATTTCTTTTTCTTCTGGCGGGTGACCTATTCGGAGATTTTTGGCCAGCTAGTTCTTTAAACACGCCCACGATCTTGTCAATGTCTGTTTGTTCGTGGGTATAAAAAGCAGATGCGCAGTAGGTCAATACTGGCAGAATGACCGACTTGCAGACCCTAATTCGTGCATGGTGGTTGGCTTGACCAAACAGGTAACGCAGAGCACCGATTATTTATTTTCCTGGCCTATTGTTAAATGACCGAAGTAGCAGCCTGAGTTGACAAGCAGTGTTATGATGCGCACAGCGTTCTGTACGATGCAATAACACATTTTTTGCACATTGCCACAAAATTGAGCATCAACTTGATGGTAACTACTGCTTTGAGACTGGCAAGTAACTAACTCGGCTCGCCTCGTCTCCAACTCGACTCGACAGGCGAGGCGGCTGGGATATTGCACCGGTTGGCTCGGTTTCAAGCCGACTTCCAGTGGACCGGTACCACATCACTCTAAGCCACATTGCAAAAAAATACGCTGCTGCACCAAGAGTTCTGTTCGGCCGGCTGATCAGGGTCAGTGTCGCAGCGGGCATCACGCAGACTTCCTGTTACGACATTGTCTGACCATTTCACAACTGCTGTATACACTCCGCTGCAGTGATTATTGGAAATTAAGTACCTGCTTTAGCTTGGACCGGTGTTATGATATGCTCAGGGTAGCTTTGGAGCTATAATCAACGCCTTTATGTTCTGCAAAGTGTACACACAAGCAACTCTGTCCGTGTCGCGTGAGTTGTATCACTGTTCGTCGGTCAAAGAACTTTGGCTGCATCTGCATTTTTTATTAGACATCGAATTTTCGACCAAACAGGAAAACATCAGCTAGATGGCGCGATGCGAATGAGTTGGTTTCTGCGGCGCGGGTTTCGGTCTCAATTGCTTGTCTAGAATGTGACTATTCCGGATACGGTAAGCGACAAAAATACTTATGCGTGCTGCTGAAACATCGGACGGCGCAGCGAACAAGATGCTTCGCTACCAGTCCATCCTTGACCGTGTCGTTTCTTCAACTATTTTCCTATCCATTGGGTGTTTGGTGTGATTCCGCCTTTTTTGTCTTCAATGCAATGGGTGAGCGAGTGTTCTCTAGAGCAAAGGAGAAAGGCCCTTGGTTTTTTGTTTCAACGTTTAAGTTTGGAAATCGTCTGTAGTGTACTGGCTGTTGCCATGTAAAAGGTCATGATACCGAGATCAGTGATTCTATCTTGCTGTGGTATTGATTCAGTGGACTAGAGAGCTGGTCCCCGCAGGTTGTATTATGTATCTCCATTATTCTTGTGTTGTTATTACATTTGGTAATAAAGACAGCCATCACATCGTCCGTATTTATATTTCGGGAAGTAAGCTGGAACACATTCAGCTGAGTTTAAGTAAATGAATGAAACTTTTCTAGGTGGTAGACGTTAAAAATCCAAACTGGTCGGCATGGTTCAGCAGCATGATCGCATGAAAAACTCATCATGAAAGCAGTGCAGCGGAGGGGCGTTCCCATTGAAACCCGCCGGAAACATAACTGCCATCAAAGAGCTCGGTGATCACCGGAAACAGATGGATACATCCGTCGGTATTACCACGCTGGTTACACTGGGGGTAAGCCACTTGAGATCGAAGCTGAGCACTTGAGATTCAAAGAAAATATTATGAGTTCTTACGGCCCCATCGAAACAAAATAAATCGATGCAACTGCGTACATTTGATAAAGGGACACGGGAGACACGTTTGCAATGCACCGCCTTACTATCCATTACCGTGCTTCAGTGTGGTACATGGTCGAACCTACACACTCTACAGTCTTTCCACCATTACACACCTTACTCCGAAATCGCATTCAACTATTTCTGTTCCGTCCTTTTCGCTCTTTCACGGCAGGTGCAGATTTGATACCGGTAAACTCAGCAACAGATAATAGATAACGGTGCGTTAGCACTGCGTTTATCGCGGTATTCTAACTGTTTCGAGTACTGTAGCAAAGATTGTCGAGCTGGTGCCAGTGCCGTCACCCGGACATTTACGATTGGAACGAAATTCAGAGTGAGTCGGAAGGGCGTACAAGGAAGAGAAGTAATACACGAATAAGTAGTAATTGTTGTATAATCCGGCAGGCCACGTTACCCGTAACTGTAAGAAAAGCCACTACTGAGGAACTGTCAACTATAATCGCTTCCCTGATCACTTAGTTTGTGGATGACTAACGCGCATTTCCAACACAAACAGAGAGCCGGTAGCACTTCTGCATATTGTTGTACGGTTAGAAGTATTGAACTGTACGCTCTCTGCATAATTTTGCTAGCGGCCATAATTATTATCTCTGGTAATGTATGAATGCATGGAAACGTAGACGCTACAGCTGGTACCTTTCTTAAAAGATTAAGCACGATTTAACTGCAGACGACTAGCGCAAACATCGCAAAACATCGGAACATCGATATACCGGATACTGCCACTTCCAGCGGTTATTATTATTCTTATTATTAGAGAATAGAGAGCAGTTACGATGCACATTTACATGACTCTTTTGCCCCTGCTGGCTTTTGCTCTGGCTACGGTACCGACCGCTACATCAGCGACTGACCCTAACGACACCAATCTTTCGGTCGTCCCTGTCAGTGCGCCGCAAAATATCTCGATCGGTTTCGTTGACGATAGCGCGCCAGTGGTCAATCGTACTGCAGCTGCATCATCTCGCCGAAAATTTAAATGTACAAACTTCTTTGCATGCGGCACGCGCCGGTAAAAATCAGTCATATGAAGGTCATAAACAAATTAAATTATCTGCCTGTGTCTTACGTTTACTCATACTAGCGTGCTCAGCAGCAACACTCTCATACTAGCGTGCTCATCAGCATCAACAACACTGCAGTGTTCTACCTACTTCCTCCAATCTGGGCTACTTTATGTTGCAACCTTTAGCGTACTTTGTATGTACTGGTATCCTAGTTTTGCTCTGGATGAGAACCGTTTCCTGAACGTGTTACAATTTTGTCCTTCTATAACACACACTGTTATGATGATAGATATACAGCGATGCCATATGAATAATATTCAATGTACACTCGACTCCGCTTCCAACCGTCTTCTTGCTAGAATGAATCGGCAACTTGAGCGACAATGCGCCACTAAGCTTCAAAAACATCCTGCTATATAAAGCTTCAGTTCATTTTCACGTGGCCAGAAAATTCACATTTTACTCCCGATCTTAATTAGATTGTTGCATGTTTGGATTATGTGGGTACGCTGCCGGTAATCACGATGAACGACACTAAACGACGATCGAACGATTGTTCTAGATACCATCAGCGAGACTTCCGGTTATATTCATAGACAGTACTACCAGGAAACAATTTGATTTGTTCCATCGATATCTAATTCGCGTCTTTCTTGTCAGCTATCCTGATGTGAAATGGTGATTCAAGTTTTTAATTCCAGCGAATCTGGATTTTGCGCTGGTGTACCATCGTTTTTTGGCTTTTAGATTTTACCCGGAGATCAAAATTCTTTAGTATAACAGACATACTTGAAGTACACTTGTAGCATGAAACCATAAGCGTGTATTGACAACGAAAGCAGTTAATAAGAGGCCCCAGTCGGGATCGTCTTTGACCTTTACTTACCTGCATGACACACAGAAAGCATACCCAACAAAATTAGATCAAAACTGCGAAATAAAAGCATTTGTATCTGTTCCTAAGCAGTTTTTGTCTGACGAACGCATTTACATACTACGCGAGTCAGCACGTACATGCTGAACTTTGCGGTCCATTTCTTAATTTGCCCGTTTGCTTACAGCGAATTGACAATCACACTTCGCGATTTGCTCTGCGATTATGATCAATACGTCCCAGTTAAAATCCGTGCTAGCAGTTCCGCAGCACAAGTCTCGTTCTGTTCGCCGACTGATTGTGAATAACCGGACGTTGGGCCCCAGAGCAGTACGGGAGCCCAGATGCCAACCTTTACCATGAAAAGCTACGGGAATTGATATTCCGTCATCAATGTTCAACATTTTTAACGGTAAACGAAAAGATACTTTAACGTTAGCGGGAAGTTGTCCCGTTAGGTTACTTGTTGGTTGCCTACTCAGCGCTTTCCACGATCTTACGAATGGAGACACGAAATCTTGTGCACAATGGAGAGTTATGATAGATTACGAAGGAAGGTGAATCGAACAAGAAGAGAAGGCAATCGACCGAAAGGCTTTTTGTCGACATCGACTGGTGGCTGATTGATTTCTGACATGAAGATCTCCGTCTCTCTTGGACTTCCGTGTGACATAACTTCTCAATCGACATTGCAGTCGTGCAAATAATTACAGGAAAACAATCGTTTCCGCTGTAAAACTGTCAAAAATACCGCTTCACAAACATGTGTTGACCCAGCCGGTCTAGATTCGCGTCTGGCCAGCTGGCCACAGGGCGAAAAGTCCCGGGTTTGATCACGCAAAACTGAGAATTTTCTCACGTTTCTCTGGAATGAGAGAAAAATTGTTATTTGGGGCCACCACAATAACATACTGTAGATCAAGCGTAGTTGCACGATAGATCAGGATTTGCGGATTTGAAAAGCGTTGTCCCTTTCCCGCTACGTCTGCCGGTTCCGTGTGAACGAGCCGGATGACTCTCTGCGCCGGGAGTCCAACCCGACACGCAATGCGTCGAAACTTTTGTCTTCTTTTCCGGACGCATGAAAATCGTGCTCTAATTCTGATTGTTCCCTTCATCTAAACTGATTGAATATACAGGAGTGGTTTTCCTCAACGACCTCTTTTTTCTGCAGCCTTGCACTAACTTGATTTAAATGAATAAAGAAAAGAAGACCCTCAGTTTGCATACCCCATATTATACCATTCCGACACACTTAATGCGTAAGTGCTACTCAGCTATTATGTATTTTACAATTTAATTACAAGTTTATTTTATATTAATTTGTTTTCTAGTTATTTATTTTATTTATATTCATGTTACGTTTATTTTACATATATTTGTATTTATATTTGATTTTTTTGCTTTTATATACATTCGTGTTACATACATATTTATATTCTATTTTGTGTACATTATGTCACATTTATTTTATATATATTTATATTTTATATGTTTATATTTAATATATTATATGTTTTCTAATATTTATAAGTACTCTACTGTTTCAATAATTCCATATTAATTCTGTTCGTTGCATCTCTTTCTGCTGCATGATGCATCAATGCTTGCAGCTTTTATTGCCTTGCAAGTATACTGTACACCTGCTGTTTTTCGAGGCACAAAATTCTCAGAATAAATATTAGCTCCACGCTTAAATGAACGGCGAAATGAGCGCATTTCCCTCGGGAAAAATCACAGAATCACGACTACGCTGAGTACGCGTATGCAGTATGCACGCGCTTCGTAGTAAATCGCATCGTACGCCTGTCAGCTGTGCGGTCGTACGTGTGCACCGCATCCACTCTATCAAACCTTGGCAGCGCCTGCCTCGTACGGTTTCTTATCTATCCGCGGACAGACACACACACACAACATTCAGCCACTAGTACTTTTATCGAGCAAAACTTTCTCTCCCCATCACAACGATTTATCTGGATAAGTTGCCACTCTGTTGCAAATGAAGCGGCCATAACAATTTTCCACAACACATTGGGATAAAGAATTACTGCCATTTTCCACTGGGCGCATCGTATTTTTCCACGAAGTTTGATTTGGATAGAAATCTGCAGAAAGAATGACGGACGCTGGAGAGAATGTCGTGCAGGTAAGCCAGAGTTAATTATAGCGCGTGTGATATCGGTTAATGTATCGGAAATGGATAATTAA
The DNA here is from genome assembly GCA_034698045.1 of Paramacrobiotus richtersi. Taxonomy (NCBI): domain Eukaryota; kingdom Metazoa; phylum Tardigrada; class Eutardigrada; order Parachela; family Macrobiotidae; genus Paramacrobiotus; species Paramacrobiotus richtersi. Next base: position 4,661 of record JAQGAU010004850.1, on the reverse strand, counting down.
TGAGTGCGAGCGGGGGACTGGTGAAATGCGCTGCATTTTTAATGAGTAAACACGTCTGCGCGTGTTACGTAAACGTGCCAGTGAGGCGGACAACTTGATCGTCATGTTTGTTCTCTCATTTCTGTTTGTCGCTCGCGTGAAAAGAGTATGCAGAATAAAGAATCTAACTTGATCGCTTCAGCGTCTTGTTGACACTGAATGGCGCATGGTAAACAGCAGTTTTCCGAAGGGTACTATTATTTTTTACTTAGCTAGAACCAGTTCTTACAGTCATGTGCAAATGGCGTCAGTTTCGTTGCGCTTGAATGGATGTAAGAAATTATCCAAATTTGCTGATGGATTTAACGCAGGTTTTTTGCAGTATTTCATCCCGAACTGCAAAGCGAAATTAAATAAACTGTTATGATTTGAATTAATTGTGTATCTTAAGTGGATCTTACAAGTAAAAATCAAGTTCAATTTCAATCATTTCGCTGGAGAAGTTTGCGAAATTGCACGATTTTATTAATTGGGAAAAATCTTTTTTCAAATTGTTAAACTCCTTATTTTATTGTTTATATAGTATTCATTATTTTAGTAATTTCCAACAATTTATTTAGGATTTAAAAAAATTAATTACCGTTAGAATGTGGTGGATAAGAATTATTTAGAAATTATAAATAGCTTTTGGTCCGTTGGGTGTTTATTCCCTGAGTCACTAAGTGTGTTTTAATTGTGAAAAATATTGTACTTTAAAATTCTTAGCTTTCTTTAATTTCAGTTTGTTATACAGCATTGACCATTTTTGTAATTTCCAACAATTTATGTGACATTTTGGCAAAATTAATTTCCATTAAAATGTGTGGTTAATTATTGCGTAATGTGACGGTAATGGTAAATCGGCTCGCAGAATTATTTGGAAATTAAAAATAGATTGCCATCCATCGGGTGTTTATTCCCTAAGTTGATTATCCGAGCCCCGTAACACAATCTGCTGGTAATCGGAGCATTTGCGCCGGGGAAGGCGAGACGAGTGTTTGTTGGCCGCAAGGCGCTATTTTGTTGGTCACTGCAGCATTTCACAGTGATTAGGAAGAATGCGCTTCTTTTTTCTCTGTGTCAAAGCCTTATTGATTTTTCTGTCCCGGCTCCTTTCTCCTGTGTAATTGACGTCCCGGCCCATTTTCCTCCATAGATCCAGTATCGAATGATTTTCGCCCGCAGCGTTTAAAAAATTGCTTCTGTGGTTTGCGCCACATTTTGCTTATACTGCAGTTTAAATTATTTAATTTCAGTTTTCTTTCTAGATTAAGTTAACTGTCCTTTTGACCGTATTATCCCCTTTTTTAATATTTTTTTGAGCATTTGTTTTGGTTATTTAAAATTTATCTAACATTTTTATCGGTTTAATTTGTTTCCCAAATCGGGATTTGATTTACCGTTAGTTTTGATCATATTGTCGTCAATAGGTATCTTTTGAATTTATTATTAAATTTTGGTAATGTATCTGGATTTTCTGTAATTAATTTCTTTAACTTTCGTATCATTAACTTTACGATTTGTTTAAAAAAATTGTTATTCTCTGGATTTGTGTATTTTTTTGTGACTTTGCGGATTATAATTTTGGATAATTTCGTTGTTATTTATTTTGCCATATTTAGTCTGAATAATTAATTTTATGTAATCTGTCTTCGACAGACTGATACTGAAAATAAAAAATAAATAAATCCTCCATGCTGCGATTTTTTTGGCTTCTTTTCTCAACGCTGGCTTGAAGATTTCCTCAACACTCGATCAATCCAGTGCGGACGTTAATTATGGCTGGCACCCATCGCCGGTCGTTGAGCAGGCTAATTCCCGCTTGAATGCCAACGCCGATTGCAGTTGGAGCTTAGTTATACGCTGTGGCGTTTGATGCTCGACTTCCGGGTGGTGCGGGCGCCGGGAATTGTTGTTCGGGCGCGGTGAGGGCCGGAAATGATGGCAGTCGAGTGCTGCTGGAGTTGGGCATTGTACGCCTGTCAGGCGAGTGCCAGCGACGAGGGAACGTGTCCTTTTTGATTAGAGTGGAGTGGCGCTGTAGCATGCGCAGGGAAGGCACCCATCAGGGAATAGTTGTGCCCGGGAAGATTGCTCCGTTGCTAACACTTTGCCCGAGTTTAACGATATTTTTTTATTCATTTTGGAATAATGAGTGAAATCTGATTGATGCATGTGAAAGAAAAAATGATCAAAATGATATTGAAAAATAACAAAATTATGTAATAATATGTATATTGGCAGGGAAGTTTCCCATTAGGAAATTGTTCTGTTAGGGAAGGGTTCGGGAAGATCAGTCCGTAGCTGGAACCTTGCCAGAGCTTAACAATATTTTTTTAATAACTGCTAAACAATCTTCGAGATTTTAGTGATCCATATAAAAGAGAAGATGATCAAAATAATATAGATAAATATGAAATTAAAAAACAATGAATAGAAATAATAGAAATAACTATGTAAAACGAGTGAAAAATGAGTACAATACTCGAGTACAAAAAATTATTTTGAGAGGTTTATGCAAAAATGTGTAGCTTGAAAATTTGCTCTTTGACTCCGAATAAATAAATGAGATGTTGCAAAAAATGTTAATTGTTTACACAAGCTTTATTCTAATGTAAACATCAAGCGTATCAAAATGAAGCCAAAAAAATCTCGGTAATGTGATGCATAAAAGATGGGGATCGTTTGATCGCATGCGCTCAATGTTAAAACGCATCCAATTGTGCGCAATCGATGGTCTGGGCAAATATTGCCGGGCAAACTCATTTCCCGATGTCTTGGGCAACGTCGCCCCGTGGGACGCGTATTCCCCACGGCGTTTTGTTCTTGCTGGCTGCTTATTTACATGACGATGGCATGTCGTGTTACAAAATTGCAAAAAAGCGATTTATTTTAGTTGTTATTACGCTTGCAGCAGAAAACGAGACTGGCAAAAATTGGATATTGAATTTTTATTTTGTGTCAGTTTTTTTTGAAGTTTAGACATTTTTGTTGGTTTCTTTTCGATTTATTTTTAATTACTTGGTTTTAATTATTTATGATTTTTTTTTGTTTGGTGTATTGCTGTTTATTTGAAGCTGAAATTTAGTATTAAATTATTGCTGTTTATTTGGAGCTGAAATTTAGTATTAAATTATTGCTTACATTATTTCACAATATTTTAAATCGCTGAAATATGAATCCACATTATGAATCGAACGAAAGCGGAATATGAGCCGAAAGCATACAATAAAATTTATAATCAAATACTAACAATAAATTACATTAAAACAATTGCAATATCTATTCATCGACACACATTTTTTTGTTAATTTAATTGCATTTTTTAAGGAATTTTCCATCGCGTTTCAGTCGAATGATTAATCTGTTTTACCTTTAGAAAAACCGATAATATTGCGAATTTTGAATGCATAATTTATTTGGCCTGGGGAAATGATAAAACTGATTTGAATCCGTATTTTATTGATTATAATTAATTCTTATTATTTGCCACTACTCCCAAATGGACAAAACATAACGAGCAGAAAATGGTCGTAAATTGTGTTACAAAATTGCCAAATGCTTTCTCGGAGGGAAAAACAGCGCGGCTGGGTCGGTGTTTGACGAGGCGCGACGGTGGGCCGTAATCGTTAACGCGTTGCATTTTATCGGGGATTGATAAGGCATTAAGTTGGCCTAACGGCGGAATTTGTTGACTGGATCGTTAATTTTGTTCCTGCTGATAAGAGCGGCTTCCGCCGGCGACAGGCCGCTGTGCAGCGCGCGATAGTGCCAAATGCTTCTCCATTTCAGCGGTTTATGGTGATGCAATGCGGGATTAATTTTCCTGAGACGGTTTAGAAAATGGGTGTCTGTGAATGAATTTTTTCCCGAATAAAACGGTGAAAATTTCAGTATTAAATAGTTGTTGATTCCCAGTATATTTTTTAATTTGCCAAAAAAATAAATTTCTTTATTTTATGAAATTCACCTGTTCAGAACTGATGGTTGAAATATTTCCAAAATTACTGAAATTAATAAAGATTTAAACAGGAAGAGAAATTATTAGCAATAACATTCAAAATTACGCTATATTTTTTGCATAAAAATGGACAACGGAAATAAATTTAAAACTACAGGAATCGGTAAATATTTAAAAAAAGGCTAAACTGAAGCTATATTTTTTGCCCGAAAATGCTTAATGTAAATAAATGACAAGTTACGGAAACAGTCAGGCAATCATATTCTGAAAATTACGACAAAATTACTGAATATTGTGAAAAAAGCGCTACTGGCAGTATTATCGAAAATTAAATTATTAGATTTTTTTTCACTAAGATGAAAATTCATTAAAAAAATCCTGGAAAAATTCAGTGAGTAGGAAACATTAGTATAATTATTATAGCAGTATTATCTGAAAGAATAGTAAAAAAATAGATTATTTTTTTCATCCAGATGGAAATTCATTAAAAAATTGGGGAAAAATTCAATGAACAGAAAAAACAAACCTTGATCATCTGGGCATAATGACCTCGCTTGAGCGGTTGTAAGCAATCATTTGACTTCTTCCCTCCTTTCTAAACTTCACCGTTATGATAGAGTGGGCGTCGTGTGTATGCACAGCGTATTATCCCGCTCCAGTCGTTTTGTTGCGGGATTTCGCT
>JAQGAU010004849.1:0-10983 GCA_034698045.1 Paramacrobiotus richtersi | reverse complement strand
TTACTGCAATAAGAAAGTGGTGCACCAAGTACACTTATAAGCAAACAGTCTATGGTGTTTTTTTGCTCAAAAGTAGATACATATTGTGATAATATAAATATGTTCTGTAGCCGGCATATTTCCGGTTGTACATCTCCGGATTATCGCCGGTAACCTGAACAACTGACAAGGCAGCGGCACGAGTTGTTCCGACCTGCTTAGCTTTTCAACATTTATGAGCACTACTAAAACGTCATACGATTGGCAGGCGTATCAACAGATATCTTGCGAGCAAAATTCATCCATAGCGTCTTTGAGGACTGGAATGCGTTTGGGAATAGCGATCGCACATTGAATGCTTGTACGAGACTTGGAAATGCAGATAGAAGCCGGCCAAAGTGAATTTGGAATCCGTGAGCTGTTGCAAAGCGTTCAGCAGCCGACTGGCAAATTGCGACTGCTGTGAGGTTGGTTTCCACTCCCTGAACATACCCGCTGACGCCCAGCAGAAGGACAATCCATACGGTGCAAAACATTTTAACAAAGCTTTTTTGCGTTCCTTAACAGTTGGTAATAATAAGACGGGTATCAGAGCCTTAACCGTGACACCCCGTGCTAATTGGTAATGTAATGTAGCGGTGGTTTATGGAACTAACTTTGAATATGCACCTTGCACTGCTTCTTATCAGACATATCATCGCAAGGTGCGTGATTGAAGAGACCGATACCTGCCAAGTCGGTCTGGCTCAGAGGGCAGAATCGGCATTTCTTAACAGAGAGTTTATGGAAATCAAAATGGAAAGCTCCCGGGTTGCTTGCTACCGTATCGCGAGTGCAAGATCAAGCAATATCGTGGTAATCTCCCACGGAACAATCAGTGCTTCTTAAACTATCATCATTTAAACTCGTTTAAATCTTAAACCCGTTTAACTTATTCGCACGTTTAAATTAAATATGCATGTTCGGCGCGTTTTATGTTGTTGTTTCCTGTTTAATTGTTCAGATTACTGCTGACAAGCATTTTTACGCGCGCGTTGTAATTATCACAGAAAACGACGCGAGAACTGCAAGTCATGTTTCAGCTTGTCTGCAGTTCCAGCGTTCGTCCAATAAACACAATGACATAGTACGCAGAATTGACTGGAATTTCCCCCAGAACTTTCCTTCGCGGCAACTACATACTCGCTTGTGACCGTCAATTATGTCCCCCACGCCAAAATGTCCCCCCGGACATTATTGCCGGGTCCCCTTTGCAACCATCGCCAAATGTGTAACCCTTGCACAGGCGTGGTGAAACAAAGGACCTAGGAGGGCTGGACAAATTCGAGATCAGTCCGAGACCCGCCACAAAGCGATACCACCGCCACCATTGTGACCACCAACAAATTTCACAGAAGGGAACATTACTGCCGCTGCTACGGGGACCTTATTACCGGTATTACGAAAGACATTATTGCCGATACTGCAGGGGACATTATTGCCGGTAGTAAGGGGGACATTCTTGCCGGTACTGCGGGGGACATTATTGCCGGTAGTAAGGGGGACATTATTGCCGGTACTGCGGGGGACAATATTGCCGATACTGCTGGAGACACTCTTGCCGGTATTACAGGAACATTATTCCCGATACTGCGGGGGACATCATTGCCGGTAATAAGGGGGACACTGTTGCCGGAATCATGGAGTGGCGAAAGGTTTACGTATTTTGCGGTGAATGCTTAGACTATTGTGAAGAAAATCCGCTCGTTGACTCTAAATGAACATTTTACGATTACCATAAAGTGCAAAAATACCCCACCGATTCGGTTCTGGGTGGTTTCCAAAGACAATAATGTCCCCCTTACTACCGGCAAAAATGTCCCCTGCAGTATCGCCAATAATGTCTTTCGTAATACCGGTAACAAGGTCCCCGTAGCAGCGGCAATAATGTTCCCTTCAGTGAAATTTCTTGGTGGTCACATCGGTGGCGGTGGTAGCGCTTTGTGGCGGGTCTCGGACTGATCCCGAATTTGTCCAGCCTTCCTAGGTCTTTCGTTTCACCAAGCCTGTGCAAGGGTTACACATTTGGTGATGGTTACAAAGGGGACCCGGCAATAATGTCCGGGGGAACATTCTGGCAGGGGGGACATAATTGACGGTCACACTTGCTGATATGGCGCGCAAAGGCCGCCGTTATACATCAAGATCTTGAACGGAAACGCGTGCATTCTTTGACAATAAGCAATAAACTGTTGTTCATTATGTTAGTAAAGTAACCAATAAAAGTATGCACCACAGACGGCTTACTTGTTAGTTCTGCTACTTCTAAAATATGCTGTAGTACAGTAAAATTATATCTGTGCTTCTAGTCAAACTGGTTCGCGAGCTGTGAATAAAGAGGATATAACGGACGTGGCTCTTCGGTACACTCGTACTGCGTTAACACCACTGAGAATATCTATAGTGGTCGAAAAGGTCACTGTTGATGCTGTGAATAGCTTCACGTATACTGCTGGCAGTCTGACGTTTACTTCAGTCTTCAGATCCAACACTTCTCTATAGGATGATGTAATACCAAGTACTGTCTCGACGTACTGCATCCCGCGGCTAGAAGCATGTGGATTAGGGATATGATGTTGTTGTTATTGTTCATGCTCGATTTCTCTGCAAAGAGAATTTGTGAATACGGTTACCGAAACATGCAGAACATTACGGGAACCATCAAGCAGTGAAGTTGATAAACAGATCCGCGATTATTGCTCGGTATGCTTTGTCTTAGGCATGTTGTAGCTTTTAATTATGTTTAGCTGTATAATGCACCGTACATCAATAGCCATGCGTTCATACACCAAATGAGCGAACAGAGCACTAATTGCCACGTTTACGACATCGAAACCGCTTCTTTAAAAACTCTTGCACACTGCTCAAACTAATGGCAAACCACACCGGATCAAGTGCCGCCTGCATGGAATAGATCAACATGGCCACGTTGTAGTACCCAGCCGGTAACAGCGAGGCATCCATAAACAGCCACACTAACCAGTTCACCTTGACTGGGGTCCAGCACACCACAGTACTGATGGTTGACAGCGTCAGCACCACAAACGGTTTGGCTGTTTCGCTTCCCTTGATTCGTACTTCGGCGGGCGTCGGATCGGGTCGAAGCGGCGGCAGCACGTTTGGGAGCTTGGCCATGCGAATCACTGCTCTGACACTCGAGACACTGTTCGACATTTCTGCATTTCCATTTCGCACCCGGCGTTTCTTCTTGCAGACCCTCCTCAGCAAGTAACAGTACCCAATGGCGACAAAGTACAGCGCAAACTCATGGATAACGAAATGGAGCACTCTACTAAATGTCGGTTGGCGGTCGAAGTAAGCGGCGCAAACAGTATCATCCCAGTGTTGAACGAGACCAATTACATACACAGGTCCACTGAACAGAATGATGATTGAATACAAGGATGCCCAGACAAATCCCGACAGCCACTTTCTTGCTGTGATGATTGCGGTACGAGACAGGGAATCGAATCGCCCAGATTCGGTTGGCGGTGATTAGACAGTGGGTTTGGAAAACACAACCGCTAAGTACAAAGTTCATGTAGTTAAGGAATGCGCAGGCAAAGTGTCCCATCCACCATCTCGGGTAGATTTCACTCAGGAGATTCAGCGGACCCCAGCGCGAAACGAACAAGACATTGGTGGTCAGGAGGCAGATTAGGTAAACGGAAAAGGCGGTGATGCGACGCCGATCGGATACGAAGAAAATTAGCATAGAGAAATTGAGGATTACACTGACAATTGCGATGGATATTTTAGCGATGGTCGTGAAACTCCATTTTGCAATGGCGGCGTTGGTATTCACCGTGATATCTGCAATGAAATCATAGTCAAACTAAAGCAGTGCGTATCCGAACATTTCATTGAAGGTAAGGTGCACTTTCAGAATGTCCATAACACTTAATACATGAATGATGCAGTTCTGTTTATAAAGTGTAGGGAGTTCAACTTACTGTGGGATGCCGACATTGTGCGAACAAAAACAATTCCACGAGAACAATTCAGGTAAGCATAAGATTCACCAGCAGCTGGTATAAGAAAATGATTCCGTTAGGCTCGGGAGAGCAAGACAATTCCACTGCTCGACAGAGCAATAAGCACTCGTATTCCCACGAGACAGTTAGGCCAGCACTTCTGCCAATAACATCCTCGTAATGTTACTGCACAGTAATAATCACGCACGTTAATTTCCTCCATAGCGGAAATTAACATACAATGCGCCCTCGCCACAGTGAGACAACAACACTTTCCCTAATGTCACCCTTACCACCCATCTAATGCAATATTAATCTGTCCATTGTCTCGATGGTCCTATTGAGAGTAACTGCCCGATCCTATACACAGGGGTGTTTATACATAGTATTTAGTATGTAGACGGCATATAAGTTGTCTTGCAGTTATCAGAAAACGCCATGCCGCCTGAAATTATTGCTAGCTGGGAAGTTGCTGTTTTGCGCCGGCAAATCTCATAGTCTTTGGACTCATATGTCGATGTGAACTTTCGTCGCTCCTTATTATTGTAATTAATCAAAACACCGGAGGCTTCCCGGGTGCTTAGCGATAAAATTGCTGTCTGATTGCTGCGAACGCTGGGAATGCTTGAGATAGTATGGGACAAGGAAGGTCTGGCACTAATCCGCTCATATTTTAATTACGCCGTAGGGTGTTGCGGCTTGTTCACAATATTACGAAGCCCGTGCTAACTGAAACCTGTATTCACACGATGTCAGACTGGCATAGTGTGAAACTGTTCGCTTTTGGTCGAAGTCTCTTGTCCGGTCATCCTCGCTAATTAAGGCAAGTACCCTGGCATTTCGGACCTTTCGCGGGCGATTTTTTTGCGTAACTGACGTATATGCTACAAAAGGCTGTTATGTTGGTTCTAATAAACAAATGGTTGGTCTAAAACTGCAAAAAAACAGTTTGTGCGCGCAGCTGCCGGTTCAGTCACTAGACCGGCAAAAAGTTTAAACAGAAATGTGTGTCTGAAAAAGCACGTTTTGACCCAATTTGGATACAAATTGGTTCGGTAGATGCGTATTTGACGAGCCATCGTTCTGACACCAACATCGCCATATAAAATATTTTTTTATAAAATATTTTCTCGATAAACACATGTTTATGTAGAAGACAGCACGCTCTACCAGCTCCAGGAACTTAGATTTTATGAATTAACCGCCGGAGTTTCCCCTTAAGCGTACTCGTTTTGGGTGAAAAGGATGCCATCGGAGTCATAAGATATTATACGGTGAATTTGCATTAAAATAATTACGACATACTGCACATTGCGTAGTTCAGTCTACAAATAAGTTTGTTCACATGACAAAACTATCCAGCGTTCCTTGATGCAATGCTTAATCAATAGTTCACTTTTTTGCCTCCTCCCGCAATAACTGTAGCGCAACTAAATACTACAGCTACATGATTTTTTTTTCAGACGATCGCCCTCGAACAGACACATGAGCTTCCGTTCCTTAATGGGGCGACGTGGTTACAGTCTATGGTCTGGCTTGTTGTTTGTGATTTCCAGGTTCTTGACACAGTCGTCTGTCGATAATTCATTCACTTCTGTTCTTCAGGATAACTACAGCTATTTCTTCCGAATTTCCCCTGTTAAACTCGTTCTCTGGAGGCACGTCATCGGAACGGATGTGCTCGTCTGCTTGCGAGACAGGGCATGTTATAAACCCTGGAGGTGGCAGCTTGCAGACTGGAGCCTGGAGGTGTTCTATTGTCTGGATGTGTAATGAAAAACCTGGGGTATTAGAAAAAGTATTATTCTGGCTGCGTACCCTGTAAACCGTTGGACGCGGGCTTTTAGTCTGCGCAAGTGGAGTACAGAGGTAGTGCTTCTAGCTGAAAAACATGAACGTTTGGGAAATAAACAAGAGATTGCTATAATATTATTACGACAGTCCAGAGCTGACATGCCCAATTCTGCAGTTTGTTAAACCACGCACAGATGACAGACGTATGTGAGAAGAGCTTTAACTTGGAACTTAACTGCGCATAGTCCCTCGGCACAATGCAATAGACGAATTATGCATAAAATCGTAATAACATGCTGCAGCAAAAAAATCAGTGAAGCCAAGAAACTGACCACCGTAAGCCGCAGTGTCAGATCTGCACATGGACCAATCAGCGATTATTCAAAATAATAAGGCGTAATACGCAGAATATTCAGCATTTCCTCACACAGCAGCGCGTAATTGAGCGTGGCAAGGCCAAGCCGTCTGGCGGACATTTTTGTGGACCGACAGACCGGTCCGAAAGGTAAAAATTCCATCTGGCGCAAAAACGGCCACCCAGAAAGCCTTTCAGAAGTCCAGTTCGGTAGCTGATCTCCGGTGGACGCCGAATGACTACGTAGAATTAAAGAAAAAATACTTTAGAATTACTGCAACAATACAATGTGCATACAGAATCAGTCTTTGCCGCCTTTCCTTCTCAGTCTCAGATGCAAGTACAGGCAACAAGGCCTCTTCTTATCGATTGGCTGGTAGTACAATACATCAAAGTATGCTGAGAAACCGTAGCCAACGAAACGTACGCCATGGGTCTGGTTAAGCCGACCGCTTCCGTCGACATGTGTTAGGGGTCGCGTTTACTCCTACACAGCGGGAAGAATGCAAGCGATGGTGATTATTCTAGTCTTACATCAGTTCCAAGTGAGCAGATTACATACAGTCTGTACTTGAAAATATGCAATGTGTAGTATGTAGTCGCCGCTTGCACCCTGGAAAGTATTATAACGTCAGCCCATACGTGGCCAGTTGTAACGAGTTTCCTACTGTGTCGGAATGCACAGAGTGGTGATTACGTTGCCTAAAACTTGACTGCAAGTCAACTGCTTGCTTCTGCATGGACCAAGAAAATAAACTCTGTAATTTTGTAATAACTACTGTGCTCGTATCCGGGACTTGCATCTTATATCTGTTGCATGTACGTATTTGCTCCTCTGTCAAGGCAACGGCACGAGCTGTCAAATTCCGATCTCGTTCGTCTAATTACAGTAATTAGAGCTTGATACTAAGATAATTTAAAATTATAGTTTGGCTGCCCTCGAGCTTTCCCGGAGACTGGGCACAAAAGAAAACCATGCGCTGCAACAGCATCGCTATTGCGATTTGCCGTGTGACAATTTAACAGCGGTGAAATAAATAAATGTAGCAAGGCTAATGCAGTGTCTACGGCGGCGCATAAGGTGGTTGCAATGGCGGCATAGTTCCTTTTGCTTCCTTCCCTTTTTTTCGGTCTCCTTGATCTCGAGGGCAGTCAACCTACATTTTTAAATTATCATTGTACTGGGCTTTAATTACTGTAATCAGGCGAAACAGATCGGTTTTTTTGAGAGCTCGTGCCTTTGCCTTGTGTCAGTATTACTGGTTGCGACGATCTGGAAGCGGTAGACAATGAACTGAATAATCTCCGTGGGTTTGCCAGGTGGACAGCCCTGAGCGATGCATGTATCACAAGTAGAATAATATTATGGAGAATCGTGCACTGCAGGCTGTTCCCACATGTTGTGAGTTTCTTCCACAACTCCAAAAGAAACCGTGTACAGTTTAATACGTCTCGTATTGGATTGTACCGACTGTCTGGTCTATTGCCCAATGATATTCGTTTCAGGCTAACGTATACAGGTAAGATGTACAGATATGGTAGAGATTAAAGTTATATTTCATCATTATGAAATGAGGGAGAAGAAGTACGTGCGTTAGAGAATTGACGAACACTGGCCCGAGACTGATCTGCCAGTCAAACAGTGTTGCTGTTTTAACATAGAGTGGTCGCACTGCATTTTAATTTCCGATCGCAAATGTGGCGGAAATCAATCTGCCTGATCATATTGTGTCGTCGCCATTACGCGCACCTGAAGAGCTAATGTCTCATGGGAATATGGATTCTGATTACTTCTGAGACTGTCGAGAGTTAAAGACGAGTCCCATTACTTTCTCAAGACTAAGTCATTTTCTTGGTTCGGCTGCGTCTCTTGGAACAGCTTTTTGGTGGAAATTTATTCTGTTCGGACGATGTCGGCATTAAACAGTAAGTTCACCTTCTTTAAGTATATCAGTGGTTTAACATATCAGTGGCCGGTTTAAGTGGGAACAAAGACTAACTAACGCTTGTTATCATTTTTTCTATTTGCGGTATACGAATACATACAGCAATCACTGGCAATAAATTCAACTTGCCGTGCTTGAGCTACTTCACTCTTGTTCGAGCAAACTCGACAGGTCAGATAAAGTTGCGTATCGACTACTTTGATTTCTTTGCAGATACCACGGCTAAAGCTGGTGCCGACATGGCGAAATGGAGTTTCGCGACCATCGGTAAAATATCCATCGCAATAATCAGCTTAATCCTCAACGTCTCCATGCTGATTTTCTTCGTCTCCGACCGGCGTCGCATAAGCCACTTTACCGTCTATCTAATCTGTCTCCCAACCACGAACGTCCTGTTCCTCTCCTGCTGGGGCCCGCTGAACATGCTCAGTGAAATCTGTCCGAGATGGTGGATGGGACACTTTGCCTGCGCATTCTTTAACTACATGAACGTCGTGTTTGGCGGTTGTATTTTCTAAACTCACTGTCTAAGCACCATGCACCGAATCTGGGCGATGCGATTTCCTGTCTCGTACCGAAATCATCATAGCACGAAGGTGGCCCTTGGGATTTGTCTGGTAGTCATTCTGTTAAACCATCTGCTCAGTGGAGCTCCGTATATCACTGGTCTCCTACGGCAATGGGATGATGCGGTTTGTGGGGTGTACTGGGACGGGCAACGGATATTTGGCATCATCCTCCACTTCGTAATCAACAAGTTTGCGCTGTATTTTGTGGCCATTGGGTACTTGTACTTAATGATCATGTTCTTGAGGAAGAAACTCAGGGTGAGACACGACGAAACGCCGAACACATCGGCCAGATACTTGGTTGCAAACAGGTCTGTTGTCCGCATGGTGAAACTCCAAACGCAGCCGGGTGATCAGAGGATGACACCATCTCGTTCTGTTCGCGCTCTTAATTTAGTTCAGCGGAAGAGATACGAAACGGCGAAACCGTTTGTCGTGTTGACGCTGTCGACGATTAGCGTTATTGTTTGCTGGACACCGGCCTTGGTTAACTGGCTGGTGGATGTTCATGGACGCATCAGCATTACCGACAGGGTACTATAATGTGACCATGCTGGTGTATTCTCTTCAAGCGGCACTCGATCCGGTGTTGTGTGTCATTAGCTTGAGAAGTGTACAGGATTTTATACGGGCCCGATTTCGTTGGCTTGAAATTTGTTTTCTGATGTTCTCGTCAGCATGGTTATCTAACAGTCAGCTGTCTTCTTCATGTTATGAGTTCGCTATGATTCTTAATACAAACGTTTAGCTGTTTACCGCTAAGGATATATTTCTAGATTTATAAAGTTATGCAGCTCATTCGGCCCTAGGCGGCCTCTGTTGTACGCCCGTATGGAACAAGAACCACACGAATTCAAACGGTGCTATTTTGTAGGGCTTGATCACATACAGGTTTTGTGCAATAGCCAATATAAAATAAAACACTTTAAGCATGGAACTATGGAATGCATGATACAAATTTACGTCACCAACGAATCAAATTCAAACAGAGCTTTAGAATTCGAGAATTATAGATCGACACGGTTGATAAAATTATGCATGGTTTAAAAAAGGCTCTAGGGAAAAGCAGACAGCGAGAAAACTGATGTCCTGCTTATGGAAAGTCTCGGGGAACAGTTTGCCTTACAGAATATTGTCAGACATAAAGAAAACTCTAGAGAATAAATAGGCTGCGTCAGTCGGACACTATTATGAAACACTGCCCGACGATTCTGCGACGAAGTGAAAAATTAGTGGGAATAATGCAACGTTCAAGTACCGATACGGAAGAGTTCGACAAAGAAATATTCGGCTTGATATTTCTCTTAGGAATAGTTTCCGTTGTACCGGGATACCTTGTGAAATAATGTCCGATTCACGTCCGACTTCCGAAGCGAAGGAAAATAGTTTACGTAATTATGTTTTGTCCTCACGCTGAGTGCATGTGCTCGCAAGAAACTGTCCCATGACTGGCCATACGGGTTCTTAGGATTATTCCTCTGTGCTCCTTCTGTCGAGCTTTTGATACGACCTCCATGGCATACGTACCCAAGGTCGTTTTATTGTAACAGCTTCTTGAAGGGAATTGCTTTAGTTCGCACGATGCCGGTATCAAACGGTAAGCCGAGCTTATATGCATTCAGTTTAAAAGAGGTAGGCTTTCTACGGTCCTTGCAAACAAGATCCTTCTCGTGTGCTGTACCTAGAAAAGTCTGTAAGAGTGTTGCGGTACCAGTTTATGGCATTGTAGTTCAAACGTTTTACGTTTGTCTACAAACAACAAGTTATCCAGTTGGGATATCAAAATCCGACCACGCAGAAGTCTTGCTGTCGAATTGAACCGCACCTATTCTGTAGTATCAAGTACCTCGGACGTACAAGAAACAGACCGGACGGCTCTATGACTGAATACCAGAATCATACCCCAGCATATGCAGCTGTGGCTTGATAAATTTTGATTGGTAGACTGTCTACAGCAGACAACCCATAAGGGGCGTCGCCTTTTCACTGTAGCACTAGCCAAAACTTGGTCGAGAGGATACGTATCGCGTAGGCGGATCTTGGTAAAAACAACATCCAAGCCTGCTCGACGAAAACCACAAGACATCTTTCGCTTTCGCAGTGAAGCTCAACGCAGTCTGCAGTTTCCGCGTATTTACACAAGTGTTTTTGTATCAGTAGTTTCTGCAAATTGTCCTACTTAGTCCTGTCACTGGCATTTCTTGATAGCGCAGTTCATCTGGACACTGTGCCGCTCCACACGATGGCGTACTCCAGCGAAGGGAATGGTGTCCGCGGAGTCATTACAACAACTTCTGCCTGCGTAATTCGCTTTCAGATTCATTCGA
>JAQGAU010004848.1:0-10984 GCA_034698045.1 Paramacrobiotus richtersi | reverse complement strand
TGGAGGAGGTGCATGTGTCGCAGCGGTATACCACCGGGGAGGATGGGTTTTATCGGCCCACGCGGATGGTGAAACTGGATGCGCGGATGATGAGGGAGGAGGGGGACGGTGGGGGGGAGGCGTATGGGGATGAGCCCGGGTGTGATTATGAGGCGGATCAGTTTGAGGGGGAGATGTAGAATTTTGGGGATGTTTTTTTTTGATTATTTATCGGTGGATAAAAGTCGGAAAAGAATTCGGTGTGCAAAGCGAAAATTATTTTGCTGATTTCGAGAAAATGCATATTAATTTTTTGTACAATTAAATTGTGATACTTCTGTTGTTTCTGGTTGTTGCAAAGTAATTAAGAATTTTTTTTAATTGCGAAGTCATTAAAAATGTAATAATTAAGAGCTGAACTGTGTACTTCTGTATTTGAACAAAGTGTCAATACAAATAAATTCGTTAAAATAACGGCAACCTATGTTACATAAAGTTACTGTACGAGTACTGGAAAAACACATGAAAAAATGCGGTTTTTGTTTCGTTGCATAGGTTTTTCATACACTTGCGTTCTATCGGATACTGCGCAGTTGAATGTTTTTTTAAGGAATACCGTTTTTAAATGGCGAAAAACATGTAAAAAATACGGTTTTTGTTTCATTTCATACAGTAGATTTTTCACTTCCGTTCTGTCGGATGCTGCGCATTTGAATGTTTTTTTGAAGACTGACATTTAAATCGTTTTTAAATGGCGAAAAAAATCGCGAGAAATCGCTACGATGATAGAAAGTATTACATAAAAAGTAGCCGGAATAATCCGCCGCTTTATTATCACACAGCGACATATTCACTCGGAGAAAAACAAAATAAAAAACAAAAATGATCAACTGTCACGCACGCCACGCCATCAACAAAAAACTGGCCACATACAGCCCACCAAACACCCCGGTAAACACGGCCGTCTGCTGCGGCAACCCCCCCATCTGGCCTCCTCTCTCCAGTCCCGCCCGCATCGTTACCACCAACAGCCGCCCCCAGGGTACAACCAGCAACGGCAGAAAGAACCACCCCGACTTACTCAACGCCAGGACACCCACAATCACAAACGGGGTGTACAACAACCCCACAAACAACACCAACGACCCGGCTTCCCCCAGGACAAGGGCGAGAGTCCGGATTCGACCGGCGTCGGTCGCCATGTCCCGGACGTTGTTGGCGTGGAGGATGGCTACTACTAAGAGCCCCAGGGGGGCGGAGTACCAGCAGGGATGGGTGGAGAAGTGGCCGGAGGCGGCGGTGTAGGTGAAGAGTGTCGTCATGGGTCCGAAGACGATAAAAATTAACAAATCACCAAGGGCGATGTATTTTAGTCCGGTTCCACCGGTGTAAACGTAGGATGCGTAAAACCCCCCGAAATACATTAGGGAGAGCAGGTACAACGGTGCGGGAGAGATCCGCGATAAGATGAAGAAGGAGACCGTCCCGACTGCATATAACCCTGTCGCCAGGTTAACCACCTCCCGGGGGGTAAGAACAGCGTCCACCAGGGTCCGATCATCGCTAATCTGTCTGTCAATGCCGTTGACATAGTCGAAATACGTGTTGATCATGTTTCCAGCGGCGTGGACCGTTAACACGGTGAATATTCCCAGGATGATGACGGGGAGGGAGAATATCCCGTGGTAGGCGTAGGCCAGGGCGAAACCCAGTGCAGCGGGGAGGAGGGATGCCGTGAAGGACCAGGGTCGTAGGGAGATGACATAATTACGGATTTTGGTCGGGAAGAGCTGCGGGGGATCCTGGGATGCGGGGAGATCGTCGTGGCAGTCGCCCGCGGGGTCGTTGCATGTTTCCATGCGTGGATATGAGATACCGTTGGGGAAACTATCAGAATTTGTAACGGGTGATGTGCGGATGAATTTCGCGTCGGATGGGATAGGTGTGGGGGATAAAGTGGGGGCATTATCCAGATTGGGCTGATTGTCTTGTGTCATGGTTTGGGGAGGCTAGACAGCGCTGTGGAACAACATTCCATCCCGTTTCCTGACAGGCGACCAATCAGATGTCTGGAATACAGGGAAGGGGTGTCTGTACATCCCCCGCCTATAAATCCAGAGGGATCGATAATCGGCAGTACAGCACGTGTGTCTAGTGAAACTCAAAAGGCAACAGAGTCAAGAGTCAGATTTGCTGCCGTGGATATGCTGGCAAATTTGTGATACTGATGATGCCTGGGGGCGGTAACCAGGGGGACTGCCATCAGTCGAAAGAACATACAGGCCAACCGCAAATGGACGGCAGTAACATTGACGGCCCATCAAATTTTGTGCTTTTTCCCATAATTCGACTTCTCTTCTCAACACCCGTGGTGCGATTTCTTCCCGAGACCTTTACTGATTTCGTTCCGTTTTAGTTTGGAGTAAAATATCAGTGATGGTTGCTTTCAATGACAAAATGGCTTTGGTCTCACTTTTAAAAATAATTAATTTACGACAGATGTAAAGTGATTTTGACGGTACATAATGTCACCTCTCGTGGCGGGTGCGACTGCGCCCTGTCGACTAATTTACATCGGGTCTGTTTCGACTTTCGCACGTCTTATGACTTGCTGTATTTATTGCTGTCAGCCTGGAACTGCAATTTCGAACAGCGAAAGTTTATCATAAAGAGGACTGTTTATAATAAATTGCAATCATATTTGCCCGGGCCTGACAAATAACTCTGCATGTTCCCGCTTCTACCTGAATCCTGACCCCGTGCTCTATAACCTACATCCATCCGCAACATGTCATCGCAGATAGACTCCTCACTGAGCCGCCCGGTAGATCCGTCTGGTAGAATTTTCATCAAGAACCTGGAGAAGACCTTCGATGACAAATCCTTGAACGATACATTCGCCGCTTTCGGGACCATCCTCTCTTCTAAGGTGAATCTTCGGTACTTTTTCACTATATTACAGTACCAGACGATTGATTTTCGGAAGCTAGTAATCAGTTTCGCTAACAGCTGTACCAGTGCTTTACAGCTTTTTGCTGCTGACAGGTGGCTGTGGACGACAAGGGCCAATGCCGAGGCTATGCTTTCGTCAATTTCGAAACGAAAGCGGCCGCTGATAGCGCTATTGAGAAACTGAACGGCACGATGCTGCTTGGCCAGCCAGTGTAAGCACTACTGACACGGTTGACGCGTATACTTCGCAACAACTCACTGGCGCATGCGGTTGCAGGGTTGTGGGGTGCTACATCCCCCGTGAATGTTCGAAAGGTCACGGCGAATATCAACGGCAATTTGTCAATGTGTTCGTTAAGAATTTTGGCGATGCCATGGACGATAGCAGCCTGTTGGCTCTGTTTGAAAAGTATGGCACGGTGACCAGTCATACCGTGATGAAGGATGATAACGGCAAGTCCCGGGGGTTTGGGTTTGTCAGTTTTGAACGGCCCGAACATGCGGAGCTGGTACGTACAATCCGTCGTTGTATGCGTATAGGTAGACATTTTTCTGTGTGCGTTCCTGTTCAAAAAATACATGACTGTGCGTTTGTTTATTTGGCTTGTATTATTGTTCTTCGAAATCTGCTATGTACGGTAACAGAATTGTGAAATTTTCTTTAGAATTCGTTCTAATTTTATAGTAACGTAAGTGAAACTTTATTGAACTGTCTTACTTGTAATTAGGTGATATAAGTATGTTCTGGTACTCGTGTTGTGTGTGCATAGTTGTTTCTTGGTGCTTTTTCTGCCATGTATTTCATCTGTGTCCTACGTCGTTACCGTAACCGTTAGGCCGCGTAGCCGAATATTTGTTTTGAGTTTTCGATTTTCGACCGATGAAGTAAATTTTTCATGGTGATCGGTTAAAATTTTCGAGACTATACCCGGTTTCTGTTGCTAGGAGCTGCGTTCAGGTTCGAAACTGGATACCGAAAATGCGGTGTAATAGTTCTATTATGCCATGTAACGTGCACGTATTCACTTAAAACTTTATTTAATAATAACATTAATAATTAATCGATTGCTGGCAAGATAAGTCGTAAAGCTGCCTCTGCGCATACAGCCATCTCGTTAAGGGTCAAACAAAGGGTACTCCTAACTGCGTAAAAACTTGACGCGCAGAAATCTGAAAACCCAGATAAAGGAAACAGTTAACACTGCAGATGTATCGGAGCCGGTTAGTGAGACTAATAATGGTGACGTTTCTTACTGTGTTATCGATATCGCACCGGGGCTCTGACTGAGTATCTAGTGACATGTACTATGTTTGTAGAAGTACTGCGACAGTCAATCCAATAAACTGCTTGCAAACTTGCAAAATCCGCAAACTGAAAAGTTAAAAGAGATAGCTACGGTACAGACGGTACGCAGGTAGCAACGGTGTAGCAAACCGGTAGTTGCACCGTCGACGTCGACCTTGACAGCGCGACAACACATCCCATCCAAGGAAAACTGACGTACCGGGACCGTTAGATTTGTAAGCTGTTGTTTGCAGTCGCGATTTTCATGATATCCGCTTATTGTCGATGATCCTTTTTTTCACATCGTAACGTTATTGAGGAGGCCGGCGTACACACAGTTAACGTTAACCAGCATGTAGCTTCAGATTCCCAAGTCTGTTTTCATCGCACTGAACATGCAGCACTTACTTTTAACGAAGCTGGCATTTTCGTTACAAGGTGAATCTACAGTCAACCGCATCCAGATACAGACAGTCGTACAAGGAGTTAACAACAACGAATAGGAACACGTTTAACATAAAGCTTGTTAATACGTAACAATCGTACAACGTGATATCCTGACTAGCATGAAGAAAATAATAATTATTATTATCTCGACCCACCCGAACTGTATAAGTGCTCTTGACTGCTTAACCCCCTGTACAGGCTTGCAAGGAGCTGAACGGTACGGAAATGAACGGCCAGAACCTGTATGTTGCTCGCGCCCAGAAACGAGCTGAGCGTCAGCGGGAACGGCTTCAGGACGCCCTGCGGGGTCTCAGTTTGTATGTCAAGAATCTGGACGAGGGCATCGACGATGAGATGCTGCGCAAGGAGTTTGCCCATTGCGGCAACATCAAAGACGCCTTCGTAAGGACTTGTAGATTCTTTTTAATTTTCGATGATCTTTTTTTGATTTCTAACAAAAAAATGCTGAGTGTACGGCTCCGGGACATATGTAACAATCTTTTGCTTAGTAATTAGTTAATTTTGAAATATTATATTACTATCAGCCATATTCTCGGTTCTCTGACTTCTTTCTTGTTACAAATCTGCGTTGATAAAGGTAGTACGTATGGAACGAAACGTTGATTTTATACAGAACTGGACTTGCGTTCCGTTTCCTCACACTACTGACTAAACTGGAGCTAACTGGTAACTAAAACTGATTATACAGTTGATGTTCTGTATGTACTGTTATGTGCCTGCAAAGTGTTGTTTCCTGAAATATTACTGCAGCCACCGGAAGGTTTCCATCTAGATGGATGTAACGCAAAGGATAACATGTGACATAATGTGGTATCCTTTGCCGAAAATGGTATAATGGTCAATAAGGGACTGTGTTGCCCAGGTGATCAAAGAAGGCGGCCGTTCCAAGGGTTTCGGTTTCGTCTGCTTCGCCACCCTGAACGAAGCCAATACGGCCGCGCAGGAGATGAACGGCAAGATGGTGGGCGGTCAACCTCTGCACGTGGTCAGAGCCAAACCGCCCGCACAGAACGGCCGCCGTTTGCCGCCGCTCTTCCTCCCTCTGGCGGCCCAATTGCGCCCCATGATGCGGTCCACGCAGCCGTCACGCCGCTTGACACATCCCAGACGAAAGGATCCGGAGAGTGACACCCCGTCGGACGAAGATGGTAAGGCGCTCAGTATCGATGAGATATCGTAGATACATTTTGCTGACTATTCGTTGTAGACGACGGTATCACTAACGCCGATCTGAAGGATGATTGAACTTTGATTCTCAAGGTCGACATTATTACTGTATGGTATAACACAAGTACTAGTTCGAAAGACAAATCTGTGTGAAAACAAAAGCAAATTCCCTATTCTGAGATTGTTATCTACTTATCTTTATTTGCATACCTGATACTTGTATTGTGTGCTGTTCTGTCAATGCAAATGTCTCCTGATGAATTTATGCGTACTTGCTGTCAATACGGTGACCTTTAAGAAATTGATCTTTAACTTATTTGGCAATCGCGTCCATACTTGAAGTATGAATTTTGTGCAGTTCATGGCTGAAATGTGCGAAACAGCAAGCAGATCGGAAGAAGAGAATGAAGCGTGGACGAATTGCAATGAGACGATTAGAAGTCTGAACTTTATGAAATCGAGTTACCTCACCCGTCGATGCAGTTTCCTAATGTGCGTGTTATTACGATGAATCTGTGACACCTGTCATGTTTCTCAAAACAGTATTTATTTATCCAGTATTCTTTATTAAACGGAGCAGTGTTTCTTCAACTTTCTTGTATACGTATTACGATACACCACATAAAAGCTGCACTGACAGGTGCTATGTGTGTCTTTTGGTTAACACAACGAAAAGTCAACAATAAAACGCAAAATCAGGACAACTCACAGTGCCCTTATCACGCAACCGAGATCAGTATCATACGTAGTTCAAAAATTTAAAAGAACCATAAAACAACGAAAAGGCGGGAAGCTACAGGTACAATTAATGACAGCAGGGTGCATGCGTATCCGACAAAATAACCAATGATATGAGCGGCGTAAGCCCTTTCAATGACGCCATTGGTCAAGTAACGTCATGGGGCGGCACATGCAGCCGGGCGGACACTCTGGCCACGCTACTGGCGGATCAGCGATGTGGGCGGACCACAAGGCCGGACAAGGGTACCAGAACTATAACAAGGTGACAGATCCACTCCTCACGGCGGGTGCACCTGCGACACGACCGATACTACGCTTTTCCAAATCCCAGCTGCATAACCAAACTCCTTCCGTCCATAAAACTTGGGAAAAAGCGAAATTGCACTGTTATTTGCCCGTCCTAACCAGCAGCTTCATCTCCAGTTTAATCGAATTCTGAAACATAGCCGCCCGATTCTGCTCCTCATCCTTCCTGACCCAATGCCCGTAAATCTTAAACGCCGCCGCATCAATCGCCTTCCTAATATACCGTTGCCGATACGGATCCCGTTGGATCTGACTCAGTGGGATCTTCGTCTGGGGCTTGACAAACAACTGCCGCTTGATCCGCACCGCACACCGGACCATCAGAATCGTCCGCTGCAATCGGCGTTTCGGGGAGATGGTCTGCAGGACAAACGTCCCGATCTGGAAGAAGGGATGGGCCAGGGCTTCCTCGGCGGTCAGACGGCCGGCCGGGTCGACGGTTAGGAAGCCGCGGATCAGATCTTTAGGGTCTTCGGAGACGTCCTCCCATTCGGGGGCGGAGAAACTGTACTGGCCTTCGACGATTATGCGGAGCATCATCATTTGACGGCGGTGCCAGAAGGGTGGGTAGCCGGCTGTAAAGATCGATACATGTGATTCGCGACATTAAAAAACAGCGTCTGACGCATGTTCGATGTGCCAGATTATGCTGTACACCGTGACGCTTTTAACAGTATCTTAAGTTTTGCAAATCTAATCAGCTGTTCAGCTTGCTATCTGGGACTGTTAAAAATAGCTTAAGCTATCCAGGGCAACAAATCCGACAGAAAATTACAGCAGTCGATATGGCAAATCAATAACGTGTAAAAAGAATACCGAATACAAATGCTCAAAATCGAAAAATAACCAAAAATCCTTACAACTAACTGTCGAAGAACAACAGCGATGGTTTATCAAACAGAGCCAGCAAAGCGGAAACAGCAAAAAAAAAGAAAAAATTATGAATACAGCGATTCCTCACTTCCATGAAGTGATCTCCTCATCTCCAATAATTTTCTCACTTATCCCTCTTATTTGTTAATATAATGTTCCAAATGTTATTCCTAAGTCTCGTTTTCATTTCATTTTCGATATCGCAATCCCAGCATTCACTGTAACTCTATAACTACTCGTACTCCGTATTTCAGTTGACTTCCATACTTTTTTCAGTTGTACAATACGAAGAAATGTTTTGTCAAACACTGGAAATGCTACACAGTTATCAAGACAAATCTATTCGAATTGTTAATTTAAAAAAAAATATTTTTATATTAGACAGTCTTACCCAGCAGTGTATACATGATCACGCCACACGCCCACAAATCCACCTCCTTCCCATAGGGATTCTGCCCCTGATACATGGACACTTTGAGCACCTCCGGCGCCAAATACCCCGGCGTCCCACACAACTCCCGGAACCCGCCCGTCTCCCCTTCCGGAATGATGGCCGCAAACCCAAAGTCCGTCACTTTGATGTTCAGCTGATCGTCCAGCAAGATATTCTCCGGTTTCAGATCACGGTGCACCACATTGCGCTGGTGCATAAACGCCACGACGTTGAGGAGTTGCTGCATGATGCGACGGGTGCGTTTTTCGGATAATGTCACCACCTGCAAAATGTTGCAAAACCTTGATTGCTGTTTCACGATGTTATCAAGGAACATTTTCAAATCATGTGCAGACATGTAATTCACAGCTGAAACTGAATAGCTGCGAAAAATCAACGTACGAAATCGAAAGTATGAAACTTATGGGTTTTTTTGACACTTTAAATATGTTTCCAACCAAATTTCCAGTTGCGCAAGACTGTTACGGTTGCCTTTCGCAACACAATAATATCCCATCTAATTTTGCGACAGAAAAACAGAAATGTTGAAATCCTTTCTGGAAAAGTACATCTCAGAATATTTTTTTCTCCTGTCGTTCCACACGAATAAAATCTACTTTAGTAATCATTTCTTTTAAAAAGTACTTAGAAGTATATTAAATAATTTAGACTAATTTTATCACTTTCCATGTAGCGTAGTTTAGAAATGAGGATTGTCACGCAATTTCCGACAGAACAGCGGCTTTTGCGCCACTGCACTACGTTCTCATAATACATGGCCAGTCGGTGACGGTGGATCTTGCCATATGTACGGCGTACGAAAGGCAGAAAAACAGTTAAACTTCGGTAGATGCCGTCAAATGGATATATACTTAACGATTTTTAAAAATTTATATTTCTTCTAAAATTCACAATGAAGACGGCATGGCATGCAGGATTGATGTTAAATGCTGACCAAGTAACCAACAATGCCCTTCTGTGAGAAGAGGGTAAGTAGTGAATTTTTTAATCCTTACAAAGTCTCGCAAAAGCGATCGTATTTTTTTCCTGCTAGTCTGCTACCATAAACTTTATTACGGAATTTCTAACTTCAACGTCTACCGTTAACTGTTGGAAATGTTAGGCATTTTGGTTTTAAAAAGGTTCAAAAAAATTCCATTTCTTTGATTTCTAACCTGATTCATATGATCAAACAGCTCCCCCTTCCGGCACAGCTCAAACACCAAAAAGATGAACGTGACACTCTCAAAGACATCATGCAGCTCCGTAATATTGGGATGTCCGGCCAACAGCCTCAATATGGCAATCTCGTTCTTGGTGGCCGTGTAGATCTCGGTGGCGTCGGCTTCGGTGGCGTTCTCCGTCGTCAGATCGACAATCTTGACGGCAAACTCCTTTTGGGTGGTTTTCTCCACGCACCGCTTGACGATACTGCAGGCGCCCCGCCCGAGGATCTCCTTGAGGATGTAGCGCTGCTGGAAGCCGGAGGTGTCCTCGTTCATGGAGATGGGCGGCTGTTCGTCCGGGGAGGAGTCGATCATCTCCGGCGGGACGTCCGTGTCCACGGGGACCGGCATTGTTGCCTACTGGAATAATTAAAAATATAACTAAAAAAATAATAAAAAAATTACAAATAATAAAAGATAAAAAATCTATATAAATGTATGGTAGTCGCGAATGAACAGGCGTTTCTGATTGCAGGCATTTTCGTTTGTTTCGTTGTCAGCTGATAATAATCATTTATTTGTTTAATCGCTCTGCTGACACGTGATGCAGTTACTAAACTCAAAACATAAATTAAGTAAATAATGCAGATATATATATCCAAACGGAAATACAAAAAGTTAATTGAAAACAGATTTTCTTCAAAAGGGGCAAGTCGAAGTGTAACAAGCGTGTTACTCAAAAATACGATATGAGATTGTTAACGGAAACTTTTCGAGAAGCTGACATGTAAGAAATGACAAAAAAAACAAGTACAAAGTAAAAGTACGTAAAAGTCAGCAACACTAAAAATAAGACGCAGCGGGAAACGGATTCCTGCAAATGACAGCCAACACTGTTGCATCGTTGACTTAGTGTACTGGCTCACAAACATTACGTCTTCTGCAGTCGGTGCCGTATTTATGACATTTCTGCGATTCTGCTTATCTTTTGCTGTTTTCCCTCAACAACGAAAAATTCCCAATTTAGCGAACAACAAACAGGCTGAGAAATGAAAGTAATCAAAAATAAACCGCCACTACCAACCAAAAAAATAAATGTGAGCACTCAAAATAAATTTTGGTTAAGAATTAAATTGAAAAAATTTTAATTTAAAAAAACATTTTAATTGAAATCTAATTGATCTAAATTTACTACATAAATCACCCTGCACTGATAATAAAAAAACGAGTTACGCCGTTTCCCGCATCATACACTTTTTTAAGGGATGTCGACCAAACGAACGTCTAACAAAAATAATTAAATAATTTTAACAAATAACAAAAATAGCAAACTGTAACAGCACAGTTCACACTATTTGTTAACTTACGACTGGATACTCGACGAGGGAAAAAGGAGGATATCCTTGCGTTTGCAGCGCTGCAATCACCGTCCTGGGTAACACCGTAACAGGCTCCCAATTCTCCCAACACCGTTCGTGGGCCCTGTGCCCTGCAGGTTCGCTCCCCTCTCAGCCAATCCACCAGCTGTTTCTCCCCGCAATTTTATACATCCATCTCTGAACAGGAAAGCGACCAGCGCAGCGTAATTAGAGAGGAAATCAAGTGCAATTAACA
>JAQGAU010004847.1:0-10985 GCA_034698045.1 Paramacrobiotus richtersi | reverse complement strand
GCGAAGTGGTCATTGGCGAGTGTGTCGGCTGGCGGATGGAGCGACCGTTTGATCCCAGCACCGGCTTCCCGGAACTCAATCCCCACCGGATCCAAACGTAACACGGAATATTCGTCTTCACAGCCGTTATGCTAATTCTGTACGCAAACACTTCATTAAATAAAGGCACTGTTTTTCGGACTACATCTTTATTTTGCATGCTTTTTCCAATGCAATAACCTGACTGCAATTTTTTACAATTGCCGATCCGCTTACTTGCGTTTATACGGACACGTACGGTATCAACGTTGTTTCATTTACGGATGGATAGTGTGTGTACCTAAACGCTTGACTATATGCGCAGTAACGTAAACTGTTTTTAAGCTGTTTGTCTTAACACTTTATCTCCACATGCGTCGGCAGTCTTGCGGGATTAAAGACGACCGAATCCCGTCTCAAGATGCTCGAGTGCTACGGCGAAAAACCGGTCTAACGAACAACAAACACTGCAAACTATCTGGATGTATGCATTATCGAGAACATATCCCAGAATTTTACCGCAAGATGCTCATTTATGGACTGCTCGTGACAAATGTGCTATCCCATGCAAAAACGTTAAGATTTTTGAACAAGTATATAACACAAGGTCGAGCAGTGCACAACCAGCTTAAAATTCTCTTCGTCGCTCGGTAACGTTTAGACATAGATACGGCAAATAAAGACCTCACGATGATACTTTTTGTTGTCTTTACCCTGTTCCTGTTGAGCAGTGCTCACTCGGCGTCCATCACGGTGGAGATGACCCACTCCCGGACCTACAACCCGGTGCAGAACACGGCGCCCGTCATCACGTCTGTCTCCAGCGGTGACCCGAGCGGTGCGTACGCCAGTGGTTCCGGACCGCTATCGGCCCAGTACCAACTGCTCCCGCTGCAGACCCAGCGCGACCACAACCTGTGGTCGGCGCCCTTAACATCCGGCAACAATATGCAGTATGTCCAGACTTACCCCGCCTACCGCACGGCGTCCCTGTACGATGCGGGCGCCGGGAGCTATGCCGTGATGCGCCCACTGCGAACCGCTTACTACTATTAAGGATCGAGCGTTCCACTGTGTGTACCGATTTGGGGAAGCTGATTTAGACGGAATGATTCCGGTTTCCGGCGTTCTTATCAAGGTTTCTGTTGTGCTGCTCATGATCAGCCTGTTGTTTGTCTGTTTTATATTAGAACGGTAACTATACAATGTCATGTGAAGCTGATATTACAATGATGTTTTACACTGCAACGGATCATACGCAGTGCTGCGTATTTCTTCGATACCAAGACTGTACTCATTGTGGCACGCCGATCATGATTCACAAGAAAACAAAATTCTTTTCGGAGGCCATCGTACTCAATAAATCTCTACTTCTTTCGATGTACTTCCGAAGTACAGTATACTCGACATTTCTCCTAACAGTACTACCTCGAGATGCACACATTTCCTGCGCACGCCAGAATACAGCTAATGGAAACAGGCAGCAAAGGTCATTAGACTGTCATGGGCATGAACCAAGCAAGCATCGCGTACGGTGCTGCATATACAGGGAAACAAGAGGCACGCCGCTGATCTTGACCGAATAGGCCGTCTGCTGCCAGTTGTAACTGGCCTAGTTGGCGGGCAGCTGTGGCACCTTGCACTTGACGGGCACGAAGATGTCCTCCCTGGTGTGGGCCGCATTGCACACCTCGTACACCGCTCTCTCCCCATTGACGGCCAGGAGGTTGGGGTTGGCGGTGAAGAGGTCACGCAGCCACGTGTAGGTGCAGCTGCAGTGTAACAGGCGCACCTGTTCCAGCGCCCGCGCCGGGAAGCGCCCGCTGCAGGAGTCAGTCAGCTGCTTGTCCAGCACCAGCAGCTGCAACTCGGGCAGGTCAGTACAGGTCATGCAGGGCCTCGATATCCAGATACGAGCAGCCGCTGATCACCAACATGCGGAGCCGCGGCGAGCGAGTAAATTCGTAGCGGCAGAAGAGGAGGCGGGTGGCGGGTGCCCTCCACACAGCCCTCCAGCCGGAAGCTGAGTGAATTGGGCAGGTTGAAGATGTAGAAATTGTTGGCTCACAGTCCGGGTCGGCGCAGCTGTACAGTGTAAAGCTGACGACCTGCTGGCGCACGGGCGCCAGCGCCTGTATATAGAAGGCCGTGGGACTGGAAGCCACGTTGGTGTCATTGTAATTGGGACGTTAGACCAGGCGCTGGTCCCGGACGCCGAAGAGACCGCCCGCTGCGGGTCGATGCGGGCTATGCCGGTCATGGTGCCGCGTAGGGGAGCGGCGGGTGATTGACGGGCGCCCTGCTCCAGGTCCAGGTCGCCCAGGGTCCGGCCCAGACACTTGTCCTCTTGCACCGGCAGCCCGCTAATGGAGTTCGTCACCGCAGCGAGGCCGACCAGGGCGAGACTGGCGCATTCGGACTGGTTCATGGGCGCGCAGTTGAAGGTTGGAAAGGGCGCCGGTGGGGCCGTTGTGCGCCGCGGTGGTAGCCTGGTAGGGGCACTAGAATGCGTGTTGGCTCCCAATCTGCCGATTCGATCGAACATGTTCAAGCTGTAGTTTAGGCTGTTTTACATATATGCTATGTCTATCTGTATAGCTTGGTTGTATTATTCACACACGCAAATACGCTACGTACCGCTGCTGCACCAGCTCTCACAATTGTCAGACATACTAGTGGCGGGAATGGGATTAAGGGCTAGGGATCTCCCTAAAGTAAAGTAATATCCGGTTGTAATAATTATTAATGTAAGACTACTGGAACGTAGTAGTAGTGGAATAGAGTCTTAGTTTCTACGCTTCCTTCATGTTGCTTTTAATTATAACAGCAAAAACAGTGGAGGACGCTTTTTCTATTAATGACCAGAACAAGTCAATCGGGGTTGCTTTGTGAATTATAAAAAGCATATTTTATCGGCTAGAAACTAGTCTTATTTGCAACAGCCGATTTTCAAACAATCAACGACATTTGAAACCAGTATTTCTGCGCAAATTCATTGATCAAGGGTGAACATTGAATAATTTCTGCAAATCAAACGCATGGGAAGTGTTATCAATAAGCCATTCCGACTGTATAATTATAGCGTTGGTATACGAGCGCTGCCGTATACCCGCTGTGCGGTGTATTGATTAACCAGCAAGCGATTTCAGATTATTGCGCAATCGAGTTCATAGACTCCTGTGTTAAAACCTGGTTGATGTAGAATAGTTATTCCTTCACTGGAATTCTCATCCGATATGCTGAAAGATAGAGCAAAATTTTAGAAGCTTTGTGACACCAAACAGAAGATAATTGACTGCGAGAAAGTGAATCTATACCTTTTCTTCATTAGCATGGTTGTCTACGGAGCCGTATCTTGGCTCATCATGCAACGGCTCCGTAGACGACCATGTTAACGAAGAATTGGTATAGGTGCGCGTTTTCGCATTCAGATTGTCTTTTATCGGTACCATAATGTTTCTAAAATTTTGCTTAATCTTTTAGCATATCAGCTGGGAATTTCGGTAAAGAAATAACTATTCTACAAGTTTACAACAACCGGGGTTTAACACAGGATTCTATGAGACGCGATTGCGCAATAATCTGAGACTGTCCTGTTAGGCGTGCACTAGCAGAGCGAGACAGCGCATCAGAGCTGGTGTACCAACGCTATATACAGTCGGAATGGCTTATTAGTGTGACCGTTGTTTCATTTTAATTACAATGATGGCGCCGCACACCGGCATAAACAGGTTTATGGTGAACCTGTTATTTCTGCAATAATAAGATGATAAAATCGATGCAACCTAGACTGAAAAACCTGCGAAAACAAGGAATATCTAGAAACATGTGTGCCGAAGTGCAATCGCATTATGGCGACTGAAGAGGCAAATGACACTGTTCAAGAAGAAGGACTTGAGACTGAATTCGAAGTTGAGTCGGGCCATTTTCGAACACAATCTATCGACGAAGGTACTTTTGCGGTCTCGTGAATCCAAGTCGTTAGCGAAACTAAGAAGCATTCGTACACAAATATTAATGTTTGGGTTTGGTACTTGTACCGCTAGTGGAAGGCACATCGGTGTATCGGTGATTTGATACTGCATGCGCAGGCGGACAATAAACATAATTGTATAACTCATGTACCTAACTTACTGTACGTGTACGCCGTACCATGGTAGCCTGCCTTCGTCGATATTACATAAGTGTATTCTTTCAGCCGGTGTTTGCAGAGACCTGTTTCACTATTGTAATAACAACAGTTAACGTTGCCGTTGTCGCACTTTTGCTCGACATGGCTGCCACTCGGCGGCTTTTTCGCAGACCCTGACTCATGGCTTTGTACAAGTGAATTTTTGACTTGTGAGGCCGATCCCTGGTGGTGTCGACCTGCGACCTAACCGGACAAAATACAGAGTGATGTACACATCCAGTAACGCCATCATTATTATAGTGTCAAAATTGGTAATTCTTCGGATTTACCTTTCTGCACGATCAACGCTACTTCTCGTGAGCATTGTAACTGCAAAGTGTCCGAAGTGTTTGTCAAATGCCCTATAGTTACTGTCCAATACCTACATCCCCTCGCGGACATACTTTGAGCCTGTTGATTGCAGCTTTTCTGACAGATGACCTTTTGTGTATAAAAAGTTTTTTAGCGTCGAGTAATCGACACGACTTTAGAGGGTGTTTGCACAGGTCGATGCCATGCTGGATGTTGCGGAATTGGACAATACAGCCTTCCTTATTTCGTACAAGATAAACAAAATGCCCTGCAAGTGACCCTGAAATCTTGAGCGGGAAGGAAAGTTCTCAACCGAACGAAAAGCGTTTCGATCGATCGTCTTCTCCTCGGACTGTATCTCACGTGTAATCTAGCGTAACTTCTCCACTGCGCATAAGTCTTCGCGCGCCTTTCGTGAGATCCTGGTAAAAGCCGAGCATCCGACAATTGCTACTTATCACAGGAATCGAATCGTTCCGGTAACGTTAAAGACTACGAGTTTACCTGTTAGGGAGGTACGTTTTTAAGAAGGGAAGCTGTGCCCGGATTAGTTCCGTCAAGATCATGCTCGCGTATCACCAACACGTTCCCTCAAAGCATCTCCATTCGCCTAATCCATTGTCTGCAAGAGCACCTTCCGCATTTCTGTCGATTAAAACCTACAGTATTGTAGCGAGCGTACAGTACGTCTGAATCGGGAATCCAGTTCAATCCACATAGTGTTGTATCCGTTGTGGTCGCATACGGTATTTCAATCTACGCGTTTGTACTGCATATGCCGCATTATTGCATTTAATGCATTTATTGCATTTAATGCATTTATTGCATTTAATGTGATTATGTGAAGAGTCAGCGGAGCTGATGGTCAGCTAGTGGCGAGTGGACTTCCTTGTCGATAGGATTGCGCCACTTTTCGTCCTTCTCGGCTTGTACATGTACATTTGGGTGAAAAGATGCGCGAGCAGGAAGGAACTGATCACCCCGAACCTGCAGCGTGGACGAACGAGCGGGTTTATGTATATGGTAGCGCGGAGAACAGCCTAGGCAGCATTTGTCGAGGTGCAATACTCGGATGTTCAGCAAAATGGTCGTCAAGCCCTTCCTAGCTATAGGACTGACCTTAGCGGCGGCTGGTGGATAGCTGCTGCAACGCATAGCTGTTACGTACTGTAATCTTTCCTATATACATGCATCCAGGAAGAGCAGCCGCCGGGCCAGCCCCTATGGTTAAGGGTCACTGCTCTTTTTATAGCGAAAGAATCTTGTCCGTTTCTACGCAACATGATGTTCCTCAAATAAAAAAAAGGCGCTGCGCTGCAATATAGGGGGTGACACCGTGACAGCAACTTCGCAGTACGTAATTCATCTCTGCTTGTAACTGGTCAATGGCTGCAAACAGATGCACGCTGTAATCACATGCGCAGTGAAGCGTCGGGTTCGTTGCCGAAATCTACGTTACGAAGGACAGAGCGTCGGCATGCAGTGAGACTGTGAGATTGGGGCTTTGCTGAGGGAATGAAATTGAAGCTCGTTGCTTTAATTCTCTTTGCACTGAAAGAGTTCCATGTGAGTTACTATATAATGGTACATTTTGTTCTTTCCAGATCAGCGCAAAGTTTTGTCGTAGATTTAACCGGCAGCGTTCAGCACAGTAGCCAGCTGCTACGACTGCGATCCAAAGAGCACGCAAGAATGTCTGGCGAGCACATTTGGATTAGCTAAGCGATGCGCCGCCGACACCCATGACTGTCGCATGGAGTTTGTGGGGGGCGACAAATCGTTTCCAGTACGACAGTTTAGACTGTTTTGTTCAGTGAGGTTACATCACTGATGTAAACGTTTCATTTTGAATAGGTTTATAGCACCCACAGGAGA
The DNA here is from genome assembly GCA_034698045.1 of Paramacrobiotus richtersi. Lineage (NCBI taxonomy): Eukaryota > Metazoa > Tardigrada > Eutardigrada > Parachela > Macrobiotidae > Paramacrobiotus > Paramacrobiotus richtersi. Next base: position 4,609 of record JAQGAU010004847.1, on the reverse strand, counting down.
TAGACGTAGCAATTAACGACGGCATCACCGCAGTTGAGCAAACCAATAAGCCCTGGTTGTGCATCACCACCGAGTACGCCAAGTCCATCCAAGTAACCGACAGATACCAACTACTACATAGAATGAACCTACTAGCACCTCTATTGCCTCTGGAACTGAACATCAGTTCTAAAGGACTGCAACAGGATACGACCAGCATTTTGGGCGAACATGCATTAAACCTGCATACGGACGAGAATGACCGGGTTGTTCTCAAAACCGCAAATCGGAGGGTAAGCGTGTCCTTTCCACAAGACTCTGCTTTCTGCAACATATCCTTGGGTTCGACAAGGCAGTTACAACGCCGGATGATAAGCAAAAGGGCGCGGAGCGGTTTACTCTAGGACTGCTTGCATTGTTCATTGGCATAACCGCAGCATCACTAACCTGGTTGGTTAGACGATTATGTCTCGCACGCACAGAACCCCGGATTGCGTGCGCATAGTCCTTTCGCGCATGGTCATTGATTCATTGCTTATTTCTTGTAGAGAATGCCAAGAACTACACCGGCCCACTTATTAACCCTGATACTGGCAGTTTCGACCCCACATGCAGCGATGTTAAAAAACTAAAGTGGTAAAATCAATGAGCTGACGCTTTTACGATAGTGTGACAATAACATATGCCATGGCAAACGTTTACTCCCCAGACATCTTAGTGCCCCCTTCCCCCCTAGGGCCGGTGCAGTTCCCTTCTGTATCGTTAGCCTTTGAAGAATGTTTGAAAATCTTGCAACTGAAGTGTGCGTTGTTGACAGGGTGTACTGTATATCTAACCATTTCCAGTGATGAAATTCGGAAACAAACCCTTGCAGTCTCAAGCTCTCAGATGCTGACACCGCGGTGACGGTAATTTGCACGCACAAGTGACTTGCCAAAGGAAGCCCATGAGGACTGGGCGCAGTTTGGACATTTTAAAAGTACATACAACGAAATTATGTACCTTCGAGGCATGAGTTCGATATACAACGTTTGGCTTGTATTGACAGGAGATGATGAAACCTAAGGAATATAACAAATACCACAAACCTGAAGTGGAAAAACGTTTGTTCTACTGTGAACGAGCTTTTTCACTTCCTTCGAGTTTCTTCAGCATTACCGCAGTCACGACGCAGTGCGACGATTGTCCAAATCGGCACATTCCTCTTGGCGCTGACTTACTAGGTTACTGGTGCCGCCAATATGACAGTTGGCAATGCAGAACTGGCAAAGCAGCTGTGTTGTCGAATGGATCTGACGGCGCGCGATCGTTGGGAACTGACCGGCGACTGGACATGCCTCACGTGGATCACTGCATGTTCGTCAGTCTGGTAGAGTGTGAATGTTCGCTCCACGCTGGATGCGGTTAAGAAGGAAAAGGGGGCGTTATAGTGTCGTTTGAAACGCACGAGCCGGACATCATGCAGATATTAATATCGGGATCGTGTTCAGGATTCCCACAACGGGAGAACGTCAGCGGCACTAGTGGTAGTGTCGATAACAGCGATCTGTCTGAATGCCGAAGCAGAACAAGTGCTGCGCAGCGCAGAATATGACTCCGGATCCGATCGGAACGTTTATCGCTTCTTCTCAAATCTAAAGCGGTGGCGGTCGCGGAGAAAACTGGAACGTTTGGGCCGCACAATGTGCCAAGAACACTGCGGACTACTTTGAATCCGCTCACCACTGGTAACGCATTAGCATCCAGCCTGCAAGCTGAAGTAGGAAGCGGCCGATGACTGAGTTGAATAACAACGAAAAGGAAGCTCACCAACCGACCGCTTCATCTTCAAAACATTAACAGCGCCGTGGAATGGAATGAAGTAGAGTGCATGTGTAGTACACAAATCCTAATTATTAAGGCTTTTATGACCGTTAATAATTAAGTAAATAGTAAGCCGCTGCCGGAAGCAGATAGTAAATAGTAACTGAATATTAGAAGTGCTGCTTTGACAATATTAAATAGTAATTAAAGTGAGCAGTCTGCCAGTCTTCCTATTATAATAATTAAAATAAGTCTTTTACTATCCAGCAACAGCCAACAAGTAAAAAAATGCCGTCGATGTGACAAAGTCGTTGTGCGAAACTTGACATAATACGTCCCAATTACAGTGAACCGGGAGCAGCGCCGGTTTCTATTTATGCAATATTGCCACAACAGCGACAGCGTTCCTGCTTCACCTTCCAGCAGATATTGATTACCTGTAAAACCTGATTCACTTGAATTTTTTTTTCTCGTTTCTCGTCTTTTTGACTGACTTTACATTAACGGATATCGAATTTCTATACAGGAAGTGATGCCCATTTTACGTTTGGACTGTGGCTAACAGGTTTTATCATTTGAATAACATAAAGCAAGCAAAATATAATTAAAAGAATAAACAAACGGTTGATCACGGCTCCGAATAGTAACCGATATTATAATATTTCTAATTATTAAGCAAATAGTAAGCTGCTGCGGAACAAAAAATTAAATGTTAAGTAAATAGTAGGCATAAAAATGGTGCGATAGTAAATAGTAAGTAAATAGTAACGGCTGAAAAAGCAGGGATATTAAATAGTAACAGGCGTCGAAAAGTGATAGTAAAAACAACACTGATGTGTACATCAAAACCAAAGATGATGACGAGAAGAAAACGTGCCGACTGACTGCGCCTTTTCGCGCAGAACATTTTGACATTACTCGTAGATTTTTGTAACAACCGTGGTCTTATGGTGTATAACTATGCAACCCAGTGAGTCACTTAGAGATCATAAGGAGAATACGCGTTCATGGCTTATGCTCGAAACAAAATGGTTGGAATCTGTTCTCTCCATGTCAAGCTGCGAAATGAGTGTTTTTCGCTGGTCGGACATGGTGAGAAGGTGAAGCACCACTGGACAGAATTCCCGTTGTCGAAGATCACACGGCAAAAGGGGTTCATTGAGGGAATGTTTTCGAGTATTGATCAGTCTGTTGGTCACCATCGTAATAAAAGACATGAATTGTGCAACTAAGGGTAATGCAATAACGCATTTTAAAAGTGATTTAATTCCGACAAACGAGATAATACAAAACCCGAGCCGGTCTCCAGCCATGAGAGCTATGTCGGGCCCCGACAGTCGGGGTCGTCCGGCCAGTCCTGATATATTTATATACTGATTGCTGAGCACCAACTGCACCTTCGGCTCCTTGGTCTTCATCAGCGCCTTGCTATTTTTTTCATAAGTACAATCCCGCACTGCAGTCGTTCATATTAAACATCGGCTCCCGATATCATCCCAATCGAATCCGCCGCAAAGTTACTGACACAGCATTTTGTGAATTCCCACTTGTGGAGGATGCGCGGGGTATTGCACTGGTTTTGTACTCGCGACAGCACACACAGAAGCACTATCGTGTACTCGCATTTCACTCTCACGGATTTTGTTTACGCTGGCTTAAATCATACACTGATCACGTTTATATTTATTTAACTATTTCTGTGAGTAAACTATGGTTTCGAGGAAGAATTATATTCTGGCCGGGTAAATGTGCGAGGTATCAGCGTTTGAATTATAATTACACTGCCACTTCGCTGCGCGGTTACACTTGCACTGGAATCCACCCAATGGAAAATACATCCGTATGACGTAACCAGCTTTCCCTGATCACGCCCGTTGCGGATATGATAGTTGAAATTCTCTGGCAGTTTCCTGGTATTTTCTCATTATGCAACGGTATCATGCGTATCCTTTACAACTGTTAGAATATTCTGCATTTGGAATTTTTGGTGCCATTTCTGTTTTATTGTGGTCTGGAGCGGTACGCTACAACGAACCTGACGCAGTATAGCATTGAAAATGGTGGTACATACTGTATTTGGACTGCTCCGGCTCGTTAAATTAATCTTCCTTGTTTATGATCCGTCTAATCCAATGCATTTTCTCCGTGGATCATTCAAAATTGGGCAAAAACGATGTGCGAAACGAAATGCGTCCAGGATGAAGCCCTTGGCCAAACAGAGCTTTCTGAATGTGGACGTGCGTGGAAAAGCAGCACTGTAGGATCGCAGCCTGGTAAGCCGACCACTGTCGCTCGTCATTTCTTCCGACTCCGATAACAAAATAATAAATATTCTTTTGTTGCTGTAAGTCTGTAACAAACTTTTGAAACGTCGCCACCAGCAGGATCGATCCTCACTCTGTGTTACGTTGTATTAACAGATGCCTTGTTCAATTACTATGATCCTAAACATAAAATTAATTTTCTTTTCCTGGTTCAATGGAGGAGTACTGCCACAGTTATCCTGTCCTTGTGTAGATGCGCCTAACGTTATTACCAGAAAATCTCACATTCGCTACCTTTGGCTTCTGTGTTTGTTCCAAACCGATGTAAACGCTAGAATTCTGTCAATTTTTTGAAAGCCTGTCAGAGCCAGCATCGTGCAGTGCGGACTGGGTTTTTAATGCATTGAGACGCGGTGTTGTGCAGTGCAGACTTGGTTGTTGGTAGTGCAATCATTAAATATACAGCTGCCTGGTTCTCCTGTTACATGTCCAGTGCGCTGTGGACATTAAATATACAGCTGCCTGTTCCTGGTTCCTGTTTGTCCAGTGCGCTGTGGACATTA
>JAQGAU010004846.1:0-10985 GCA_034698045.1 Paramacrobiotus richtersi | reverse complement strand
AGCCGGAATGACGGGAGCGAAATTCCAAGACGGTCGACTGGTTTATGTGTCCTATTCCAGGGTTCTGATTTCGGAGGGTAAAATGGTAAGTAAGCAGGCAACAGGTGTGATCGTTGGCATTAGCATGTTTTGGCAGACTGGCAGTTGCCGTATTTTAGTGTTGAGCGTTCCCTTTCGGTCCACCGCAACCATACTTTCGATTGGTTAACATTGAACAGAAATACGGAAACTTTTCACGTGTGGATCATGATGGAGTGACAGCAGTATCATAGGGTATGGAGGGTTAGCTCTTGTTGAGAAAATTTATTCACTATTTTTAAATTTGCTACAATCTGCATTTTCAGTTTGTCATACTCTCGTTTTTTTTTGCAGAAAATGTATCTTCGCCGAATATGTGGCCAAATACCAAGCACTGCTGACTGCCCCTGCTGTAGCGGTAAGGCAGTTTGATTTCTGATTATCTCCGTCACTTATGCTTGCACAAGGACTGTCACTTATGCTTCTGTCGGAAACAGTTTTACAACTGTTATACAAACAGTAGCCGAACTCAGCGTAATCCCACGGTAGAAATAGGACTATAGGTATCGTTTTTGTAATTGCCCGATACGCTTCTTCGAAATCTATTAACAAGTGTACATACAACTGTGTAAGAAGATTATGGAAATTCGCTGCAAGACTTGCCCGGTGTAACTGCGGTATTTCGCAGGTATCCGACGGACAGCTGACCGCTTTACCACGTGAGCTGATTGGAGAAGTCCTTTAGTTCCTGGATGTGAACGACCAGATCAAGTGTCAGCAGGTGTGCCGTGTCTGGTACACCTTCCCCCCATGGTGGCTGGTCCACATTGATCTGACAAAGTATTCCAGCAAGGACCATCGGAAGCTAGCAGTGACCTTGCACCACACTATCACGTCTGCTGCGAAGATCGTGGTGCTTTCTGCCGCAAACCTCTGCGACAACAATAGCATCACGGAAGCTGTCGACATGCTCGAAGCACTGGGCATTGGATTTCTGACCGTCATTCTGTCACAACAGAAACCACTAGATAAACTGCTGGCTCCCTGGGATCCCTTGCTCCGGTGCTATCTGTACAGGGCCTTTAAGGAACTGCTGGTCTGCGCATTGTGGTGCCGAACTCTGGCTACCATCTGTTTCGACTCAAGGATAACGGTGGGGGGATTCGTACGCACTCATGGGCGCTCTTCGAATAGTGGAGAGAGGTCGCCATACGTGCTTCGCTTTAACATAACTTCGCGGTTAGGAAAGTCCTTGTTTTGTTTTCTTTTGTTAACGTTTTTTTACGAACCTCTGTTCGTAGGATTTTTTGGTAAATTTTTTTTCTTGCAGTTCCGGTTATGAGAGCAGGATCTACTGTATGTTATTATTGTCAGTTTTTATGTTTTTCCTTGTTCCGTTCGCAGTACTTTTGGAACGCGAGCCAACAAGCTCGTATAGCTGCAAATTTGGGTGTACTTTTGGATATCGGTGATTTGTTAACTTTTTGTTTGACCTACTTTAGTGTTGGTAAACAGAAATCGAGTGGTTTATAAGAGGTTTATAAAAAGATTTAGCCGCTCTTTTGACGAATTGCCGAAAGTTATTCTTACAGTAAACGCGCTTGCTATACAGCGCTTGGTTGGCGACTGCACTCGTAACAAATGTTGTAGTATTTATTGGTAGTTTAAAACAACATACTGTACAGTAGCTGGCTCTATCCACGACTGCTCCAATTAAAATTCGCCATCAAAAACTGAAACGCAAAGAACTGATGCCATCCGTGTTATTCGGAAGCGCCCCAGTGCGCGATAGCGTTTCCAAAACGGATACCGCGTTACCATTAAGAATTGCCCCAGAAAACGTTCTTCTAAAAACGCGGACCAGCAGCGTTTGTCCGACTTTTCAAAAACTGCACAACTAGAAAGTTAAACATCTCTTTTGTCGATGCGTCCAAAACGCCAAAGGTTTCACACACGACAGACAAAAACAGGCACGGCGGTCTCAGAATCGTAGTGGTTCTTCTTTGTTGTTTCCCGGTTGCGCGCTTCAAGGTTCATGCTCTGGTAAGGGTGGTACAGCATGAACCAACAGCTACGAAGCGATCATACCCTTTAACGGGCACTAAAGATCCGTTTTGGACCTTTGGTGCACTACAGTACTGGTTACATACATGCAGCACACTGTCTAGTGCCGACAACCCCAAGAATCTGATAGCTTTCGAAAGTGATTCTGGCAAAAATCATATTTGCAGTGATTCTGCCGACACAAAAACTTTTACGAATAACCAGAGCCGGCTGGCCCGGCTTCAATTTGTACACTCCTGCGTTCACAGTTTTCTTAGCAATAGTTCCAACTGTCTTCACAACGTTTGCTTTAAGGACCAAGGTTGTTACCATTTCGGCAATTGCCGCTCCTCCCAAACAAATTTACGTACTTTGATGACCAAGCTCGAAGATAAGTGTTATGGGGATCAGTTTAAACAGCCGCGTAACTTTTAATACGTGATTAAAGTAGAAAGGTGGCATCGTTTAGCACGGGTGCAATACCATTTTCAGCTCGAAGTTCGCGATTCGAAATTCCAGTAATTCGGCAAACAGCGTTACAACCTTAGATGTTATGCGTAGTAAAATGGATGGAGAATCAGGGGAAAACATCAGTCAGAAGAGAATCTTACACAGCGGCGGATCTGAGCAGTCAGTACAAACCTATTCACGTTGGCTGCCTCTTACTGTATATCTAACGGTGAATAAGTATGCTGAGCTACAGCGGGCAAATGGACAACCTAGACGAAATCATTTGTATAATTCGAGAGGGGCAAGACGTTGTTTGTTATTACATATAGCGGCTGTTCTGTGAGTGTAGCCGTGTAGGTATGTAACATTTTTTTGAAATATTCGGCTCCATTACCTACAGGTAAATACCAATCTGTTTCATTAAATTCAAAACAATTTGCTTAGCGGAAAAGATAGGCGTTGTTAGAGGAGGAGCCCATGCACAAGGGGATCAGCATTCCGCATAAGCTGCTGCCCGACTTTCATACAGGCGCGCGACATACATACCAATACGGTTATCGCTTCCACAGGGTGTTTGGTAGGTCCCACTGTATTTCGCATTCGATTTTATGGAATTCATCACATGTTAAAATCCCATTGCCAAACCCTTATGAGCGTTGCCAAGCAACTTTAAAAGTTGTAAACATGTCGGCATTAACGTGACGTGAATAGACCTTACATTACACTTTTCGATACAGCACCGATATTGCAGTTAGTGTCGGATTCCAGGGCAAAAAAACGTTTCGGCGTAAGTTGTTCGAGTATTATGAACCTTCGGCTGGAGTTTATCTTGATAAGGGAAATATGCCAGCAACAAAATCAGCTGCACATCTTTACGCGCTGTAACACTAGCACTTGGTGCCGCTGGTTCGTTCATTCACTGCTGATTTTGCAAAGGTTCGAACCGCTCGTCCATCGCGCTCAACGTGTGCCTTGCTTATACGTAGCAAATTAATTATAGCCATGTGACAAATTCCTTTTTTTCATTCAATTTATTTTGCCGATTTGCTGTTTATTCCTGATGTAGTCGCACACAACTGCCCTGAACAATGGGTCATTCCATGTGTTGTTTCCAGTCAGTTATCGTGTTTATGATTCTTCAGGTAAAAAACTGCAAATGTTATATATCCATCGTAAAATACCGCATTGTTTTAACATTTGCAGGCGTTTGCGGTAAATGCACAAATTTGGGGGAATAATTACCGGATCGAGGTGCAGTTTGCACAGTTGTACAATCCATACGGGATCATCAGCAACGGGAAGCGGTGTGACGTGTTCACGCGATGTGATCCGGTGCTGTACGCGTACCTCGATATGTGAGTTTTTGTCGTAAATTAAAGAGACGGACGATGATCCTTGCATGTTTTAAATCCTTCTTCCGGTTTGTTTAAGTGTTACTGTTTCAAATCTGCAGTTTAATCATTGGAATAAGCATACAGATACTAACGTTGAGAGAATGCGCAGACATTTGATTTTGTTTCATTTCCCTTCGGTTACTTTTCCGTACAGTTTCGCTTGTCTGCATTTTCTGTTTCTTTTGACTACATTTTTAATTTTTTTTTAATTTCAAGTGTTTTGGTAATTGCGAATGCTCGTCACTGCTTGAAAACCAGGCCGACGTGGAACTGGAATGATAATGTTGATTTTCTGCAGTGATAATCCGAGTGGCAAGTTTCCCGGAAGCGCCAAATCATTAGCGGACTATCGCATGTTTCTGGATAGCCGCGATGCCAACATTGTCAATATGAATTCGCGAATAATTATGAATGTGTGTAATCGGCTGCAGCTTCCAGAAGTAAGAGACTATTTATATAGATAATGTATGTACTGCTTTCAAAGGAGTACAAGAACGACTTTAACTATGTCACTGGAAATATGGGTGACTTTGTTAAAAAACATTGCTAAATTACACGATAAAAGAAATTCAAAAATAGAATGCTCAATAACATTTAATTTTCCATAATTATGTGTCTTTGGATTTTGGACAAAAATGTACACAATACGTCCTACGATTTATTAAATATGTGTAGATTTAAACATTTTTACATGTAAGAATTTTCGGAAGTTAAATTTAATCTTTTCGCTTATCCACAAATTTCGTTTAATAACAACCAGAAACATTTCCGGGATTTTATAAAAATAATTTTTAGCCAAGAAAAGGTAGACCAAAACTGTTGAATAACGAAACTGGCGAAAAACGATAATAATCGATGGCGCGTACGTTACAAAATGGTAATACGAAATTTGGCAATACATTTTAGCAATCAGAAGTTTCATAACAGAAACGCAGTGAAGAACAACATAACCATAAACCCAGTTCCGAATCTAGCGAGAAAAATCGTATGATTTAAAAAAAATGTGTTAGGAAAATAGTTCTGCCATAACTGAGCAAAACTAAACTAAAAATTCAACGTAAACGAGCTGACCGGAAACCAGTATACTGTCGATTACAAAAAGTGACCTACGAAATATTTAATGATTAACTGAAACTTATTATCTTCGTTCTCATAGACGGTTAATGCTCGTGTGGAAGGATACGACTATGATTATTTTACGCGCTACGACGTCATGGAGAACTTTGAGTGCATTTTCCCCTTCACTCCGTATCCACGCGAAGACATGATATGGTCAGATCTGTGTGAATGCCGGTCCATCTATCAACCAAAACTGATCAAGTATGCACAAAACGAAAACTGATCCCCCGCAAAACATCCTTAAGAAAAGAATATTGCACATATCTAGTGTGTTTATTTCACCAAAATTGTATGAAGATTCGAAAACTATTTCGACGGCAAATAGCCTTATTTCCATAATTATTACATTTTTTGTGGATTAATATTTTCTGTGGTGAAGTGGAATAGGTGCGGATGTGTTTAGCACCGCAAACGAAATCTTATCGTTGGTTTAACCGACAATGACATTTAGATACGCACAAACCCAACCAGAAGTTACTTTTATTTAATTCAGTACTTTTACAAATACTGATTTAACTGATTCAACTGATTTAACTTTAAGTACAAATCAGTTTTTATATATATATAAGAGATTCCGTACACGTGTGTATATGACAGTAATTTATATAGTTGTATGGTATTATAAATTACAAGACCCGCTCTAGCGTTACTAACCTAGCGTACGTTTGCAACAGGTTATACTACCGTTGGCGCATCTTCCCGATCCGCTACGGCGAATGCAACAGCCAACAGGAGCTCCTCCCGGTGCCCCGCGCCCCCCAAGCCCCACCAACCCGCATCATCTCCCCCTTCATCCGCGGCCTCTTCCCCTCGACCACCCCGGAACCGGGACAGACCTACCCTACGGCCCGCACCCCGCCCACCACCAGTACAACCACCACCAACACAACGGAGGAAATCGATGACTACGATCATGGAATGTACGAGATCATACCCACCGGCGAGGAGCGATTGACCATTGATATCAACTAACAGCGATATGCATGTGATTGTTATCGCGCGGAGGGAGAGACACTGCAGAATGTGTTGCCGGCCGATGGAATTTCTTTGATCTGATTTAGAAAGCGGTGTGGAATGTGTGTGTAGTAGAAGCGTTGTTTCGTTGCTTTATACGTGAAGAATTATTTAGTTGTTGTTGGCTTTTGAAATGCACAGTTCAAGCGCATGTTACACTGCACGGTTTAATGTTCCTATTCTGTACAGTAATAGTATACGTATATGTATGTAATTTCTGCTGTGGCGAAAATTCTTTACCTTGTTCTACTAAATGTAGTAAAATAAATGAATAATATAATATTGCGCAATCCATATTTTTACCGATAAATTCAACATTTCGTTGTCAGAATGGCAACGGTATTATAACAGTCGGTAGTTAGTCATTAACTAAGTTAAAAAAACGGCTAAAGTTTCATAAGTGATCTGCCATAATACGAATTAATGCAAACTTACGTCTTGGATTGCTCACGTTTTGCGTCTGGATGGATCATCCAACTGCGCAGGATACTGCTAATTCTACAGTAAAACCCCGTAAACTGCCCTAGTTTTCAAGTTTCCAATGACTGGTACCACGAGATGTAGATCTTATCGCCATATTGCACCATGGTTTGTTTATAGAACGATTAATCGCTCCCATGCGTATTCAGTGAATTCGCTACGATGAATCACGGTTCTGGACGCACATTGCGCGAAGAAGTTCGATTCACACTTATAAACGAAGAACCGTGGACTTGATTAGTGTTAACCGCTAAGCAAAATTAAAAACAGTTGTTGTACTTGTTTTGCGTTTAAGCAGCTGAGTTTTACGGTTTTACCAGTTCCGAAATCGATTTATTTTTGGAATAGAATTGTTGTAACATTACACCGAGCGACAGTATTGTTGATTTCATCCGGACTACGTAAATCGGAACAATGACTCCCTTTATCTGTTTTCATATAATATCGGCCCTGTTAATATCGTTGGTAAGTCTATTAATACTCTAGTGAAACGATAAATTTCAGCGGAATTGTTGATGCAATATGGAAGTGTCAAGTTATTCCTTCATTTAGGTACTTGTGTGGGCCGATCAGGAACGGGAGCAAGGGCACTCGTTTTATGGTATTGAAATCGAAGTTGTTGACCTTCACAACAACCAGAGCCAGATCAGCAATGGGAAATACTGCGACGTTATGACCAGATGTGATCCTGTTATATATGGATTCATCGATATGTGAGTTGATTAAATTTAGACGACTTTTCTCTAGATACTTAATATTTTTTATTTAAAGTTTAAATAGCAGACTGGAAAAACCTATAAAATACAGAATTTCACCTAAACAATTCCATTCAACATATTCTAAAAATGCTTTCTTGTATGTTAATAAAAAAGTCTTTAATCTTATACATAAAAAATATCAATTATTTATAGAAATCTGCCTTGTATACATCCTGAATATTAACGAATAATTTATAAAATATGTACAAAATAATATGTTGTACATATTTTTATAAATTATTCGGTTTATTATTACTATAAAAATAAAATTTTATTATGCCAAAAATCGAAACTTATAAGGAATATTATAAATAATCGAAATATTATAGATTTAGATTTTTGTACAGTTTTTAATTCCCATCTCCATTTTGCAGAGAAAAACCCATTTCGCCATGGCCAGGCGCAATCCGCCGCTTAGAAGATCACGAGTATCTCGGCGGCCACACCAACACCGACAGTGTCAAGTTAAATAAAATCATCGGAAAAGTTATTTGCGGAGGAGCATTCAATGTACGTGACCTTGATTCATCCCGACACTGTGTACGCCATTTCCCATATATATAGTGACAATTAATTTATTTTTAGACCATTAACCTGCGCGTTGAAGTCTGGGACCATGACATTTTCACTCAGAGCGATCTAATAGAACAGTTTAATTGCTTCTTTGTGCCCCATCTGGTTGCCGATAGTCCGCTGTTGTCCAGCTGGAGTGAAGTCCGGGAATGCAAGGGAATACACAATCCGAATAATACCAGGTATATAGAAAATTTGATTAGCGTTAACGTCATGTATGTAAAGCATGAATTGGGAAGATGATCTTACAAATATGGGCCTACAAGATATTTAGCAAAATTGAAACATTCGTTGACGTTGGTGTGTATCGCTATTAATATGTCCCCACTTCCGGTTCTTGTTATCGTGTGCGTAAACCTCTACGTAGCACACCATAGGTGCTGACTTTTTTTAAAATGTTTGACGAAAAAGTACTGAAGCTCATAAAGCAGCTTTTGTATATATTACAAGTTCCAGGTTTTGTGTTCGCGCTGTTAACAAACAGAACAGTTTTACTGGACAATGAATTTCGTATGTTTACAATTGTGAACTTCAAATTGTCGTTCTTACAGGTTGACGTATCGTTGGCGTTTACATGTTCTTCCTGCGTCCGCCTGCGGGCTGAAATACAACGACGCCATGACTTTGGCCAACAAGATGAGACCAACACGTTCTCTGTGGGCCGGACTGACGGCAGTTTAGATCACCAAAATTGCGACAAAATCGGCCTGCATTGCAGCTGTGGATTGGGACAAACTCGCGATCTTATTTACGTTCATTTTTTTAACTAAGTACTGTCTGTTTGTATGCCGTTATGGCAATGATATTAAGCAATTCGATTGTATCGACTCTCACACGTGTGATTCGGGAGTTAGCATAATGAATCTGGGAAAGTCTATGTGATTGCGAGGAAGTCTTACGTGGCGGATATAAAGATTACAGTACAGAGGGAAGACGAAAGATCTCACCAATTGAGCCGGCTTACGCCGTCTCGTACATCTCTTGTATTGCTTAACGCATTTATGTATCTCTTATACATTCCGTGTCCGTGTTGTGTGTCTCTAAGACTGCCTACAAACAAGAACCTACGTAAATAAGAACACGAACATGTTCTTCGCGATAATTAGTAAGATGTAGTCGAAATATTTATACTGAGCTTGTATACTAATCCGTACGTATGACCTTTCTGTCTCAATCTTTATCAGTGCGCTACAAATGGGAAAAAAGGAAAATGGCTGTTAAGACATGAATATAAGATATTTCTAAAGCGCAGGATTTTCTGCAAAGGGATTTTCCCGTTATGCTACTTATGCAAAAACGGGTAAGCTGCTAATTTATCTATAATGCATCCATTTAGTATATTTTCAAGTCAGGATTTTCCCCATATCGGTTTTTCAAGTTCTCGCTGACCCTTTCAGTATAACAATCGGCGTCGTTCGTTTGAAAGAAAACCTTTTAACGTTTCTGCGTAATATGTGACACTGACAGCAATCCCAAATGGACGCTATTGACAGGCAACATGTAATATGACACGTGCCGTGCTAACGTGACCCTATAGGTGACGTATGCTTGTTATGCGATGCTTGCAGGTTGTGCGACGCCTGGACGCTGTTGTCCTGGAAAGTCTACACCGTAGACATGAGAACTGCAGGAAACGATTAAGTGTATCTAATCAGCGGCTGTAAATTGTTAAGGTAAACATGCGGAGGTGGGTTTCCTTGATACGCATAATGTTCGCACTAATCGATATGTCAAGTTCAGTTCACCCGAATTTAGAATATTAACTATAGAATTACAATATTAACAAACAACACTGGATAATTGTGTGAAAACAGTGAAAATAAGACAGAACAGCAGAGAGGCGGAAAGGTCAAGTGGAGTATATTCACTATTCAACAAATGTGTCTACATGTTATAATTATCGATATTCTCCCGCTTGCTGTGGATGAGTTTGCGCTCCAGAAGGCGGATGAGTTGGGCTTTACACGCGCTGTACTCCACGCAGAGTAATCTCATCGGGATCCCATTAGCCGTCATGCCGTTCAAAGGTAGTAACGGATTTCCGTAGGACTTATCCGGTTTATCCGGATCTGGGAGTCTTTCGGCTATACAAGAAAAGGTCAACGTAATATAAAAATAACGCTGGTACGTGCATTGCTTATGATACAATTTGCTTGTAAATATAAATAGCGTACAATCTTTAAAGGTCAAATGTCACGTCTGCCGATCCAGAAACTAATTCACTTTTACAATCAGATTAAAACAATCTTCTTCTTTGTCTGTTCACGCTATTAACTACGAGCAAGATGTCGCGGAGGGATATCTGATGATTTGACTGAATATTTTCCGCATAATTGCACTGTACTTATAGAACGTGCTGAAAACTGTTTTCACAGCGACCAAAGCCTTAGATAAACGTGGGTTAGTGCGTGCAGTCTGCATGGACCTATCGAATGCTTAAACGTTCAGCCAGAAGATAGTTCTCATTATAGATTCGATTTCATGAAAGTTTAACTTATGCAAATTGTAGCATACGCCAGGACCAAAAATCTGTCTTAATATTACCGCGATGAGAAGTACAGAAAATCAAATGCTCAGCTGTACGACATGAAGATAAAACTGCCAGCGACCCAGTGACGGGAACAACTGACTTGCTTCTAGCTACAGGCAAAACTCAATACAAAAAGGAAGGTGGTTCATGTCATGCATTGCACCTACATCTTTTTATCTAGTATGTCAGTCAAACCTTTATGGAGTAGTTATGATTTAACAAATCTTTGAGGTGTTAATTTGTTTTACAATTTTAACAAAAACAGTGCCCGCAATGCCCACAAAACAAACAATGCGTAAAATATTCTTATTCTTACCGTTTGGATCTCCTTTGCCAATGGCAAAAGGAAAGTTGAATCCCTCCGTCACCCGTCCCATAAGAACAATTAGGAATATCGCACTGAAACACTGTAAAGCCAACAGCGAAAAAGCCATAATGCGGTCGAAGATGTTAGCTAACCGTAGCTAACTGTCTCATACTAAACCAAACAAAATTCCAACCCGACATTCACTGCACACACCCGCATCCCAGCTAAGCAGGCTTATATCATCCAGAACCACCCTGTTTCACGCATATGTCACACCTTCTCCGAATAGCGCAGCGGGC
>JAQGAU010004845.1:0-10988 GCA_034698045.1 Paramacrobiotus richtersi | reverse complement strand
GTTGGACAGTTATGTCACGTTAGTCTTAAATGTAAATTACGGCATTTCTTGTTTATTTGCTCGGCACTTTATCGGGGAGCGACCCAGTGAGAAAATCTTTTATGAAAGTATCGACACGGTGGTACATTAACGAACGATTACGGAATCTTACTTTGCAGAGTTGTAGTAAACCTTATACTTCGTCTATCTGAGGGATATCTGGATTTTTTCTTACATGCGATATTCCGCCGGGGAATTATGTATCTTGCTTCCTCATCTAATTAATTTTGAGGAAACATATAATAAGTTTAAAGGTAAGCTTATGATCTATACTCTTTACTATGTACAGTACACCTTTCGTTCAATAGTTGAATTTCTAACGTATTATCGATTGTACGACACGATTTGATCAACAAGACAAAACAGCGATCTAGGAAGATTGTTTTACTGAAGACAGTTAAAGAAAGCAAAAACTCTACCAAGGCCAATCGACTTAAAGAAGCTGGCTGCTGTTTTCATCAACCCGTGAACCAAGCGTTTCACCGGAAGTACGCCGCACTGAACATCCAGACAAATTCGATTTGGCGGCTGAGTATTTGTTCAAGCTGTTGAGACAAACGCTCAAGTGATGTGTTTGTCTACGGCAATTATCTTAATGAAAAAATTTACAGAATCTGATGTTATTTTACAAACTTTATTGGCCGAAATTGTGGTTGCTCTATCTGAATTTAATACTTAAGAATACTGTTAATTACGTATACATTATGTTAGCGATTGCAAACGGGCAGTTTCCAATGGCTGCAATATATTTTCCAGATTATAATTCAATGTCAAAAATGTACTACTTATTGGACATATTGGAAATAACAGTCTGGATGCGGTGGATGGAAGGTCGGTAGTTGACGTCATGTTGATCGGCGATTGCCGGCAGTTGGAGCAGATGATCCACGTCTCATCTAGCGCTTATTGGCAATAATTATCCGGCCAGTGTTCCAGAACGTGAATAGTTTCGACAAGTGGAGAAGATGATGTAAGGACATTAACCTCGAAATGCTGTAAATGTCCTCTAAGTGCGTACATGACTTTTCTTTACTGCAAATTCTACAGAAACCCACCAAACTTATCTTAAATTCTCTGAAGTTATGAATTTCACATTTGTCGGCAGAGAATATTCCAACATCATAGTGCCTCATTCGAACAAAAAACGTCCGGATAAAAACAAGCTTTTGAGATGTACCGAAGTGTCGTACATGGATTTACTTTGTTTCTGTCTTTTGTTTGTTGCTATTTAGTTTTTCAGCTTTCGGTTTTTCTGCTTGATGTCAGTTTTATTCGTTGTTGCTTCTTCACTTTTATAACAGAACAGTGTATTTTTGTTAACCTGCAAAATTTAAACGATTCGACGAAACGATTCTTGAAACTAATAAAA
This sequence comes from Paramacrobiotus richtersi, assembly GCA_034698045.1. Lineage (NCBI taxonomy): Eukaryota > Metazoa > Tardigrada > Eutardigrada > Parachela > Macrobiotidae > Paramacrobiotus > Paramacrobiotus richtersi. Next base: position 9,580 of record JAQGAU010004845.1, on the reverse strand, counting down.
CACGTTTCGGAACTGAATAACCGTATGATAGCTACGAAACTTTTGCATCACACACATTTTAGTGATCTCCAATGCGGGAGTAAATAGGAATTGTGCTTCGAATTAATAAGCTTTTTTTTCCGGGAACCTTTTCCTAAAACCGTAATACATATGTGAATGGTAACTTTGCGTATTGAATTTACAGTGCGGACCGCTATGTTCCATGCAAGGTGCCCACACCCGGCATCGATCCCAGCCGGAAATGGCCGCTCTTCCTGGTGTGCTCCTTAATATTACCGGTGATATGCGGCGTACCCACGGCCCTGTGGGCTCTGCTGGACTATATTAGAAAACGTCGACGAACCGATCCATCGGACATTGCCATCCAGCGCCGGCAGGCCGGATGGCAGACCAGACTCAACATGGCCGTCGGCCAGGTAGTGTCGGACCAAACTGCCACCGGACAGACATTGGTAAGGGAACTTGATGATCGATCATATCGGTTTCATTCAAATGGCGCACTTTTGGTTGCTGTAGAAATTCTTTGGATTCCTTGTGGCGATAGGATCATTATGCATTTATCTGGAAGAAACAACATGGTAAGCTTGAACTGACTTCAGACTAATTGTCGTTTTGAACTTTTGTAATGGATAGTGTAGGTATCATAGGATGCTTTAGAAATTATATGCGCGGTAACGTTAGGATCTTATTTTAGCCATTGTCCCTTCTCGCGCAAATTGGGACTCAGTTCTTTGTTTAAACTGCTTTTAGCTTTGATAAAAAGAATACGTATTGCAAGTATCATATCGGTCTGAGTGCAGATATGCTATGTACACTAGGTTTGTAACTCTGAAGTAAAATGAACGCTATTTTTAGCAAAAGCATTGAACGCAATGCATTTATCGTTTACTACGTACTAAATCTTCGTTGCCTTCCGCGTACGTCTACCCGTGATCGTGTCGTAAAATGCAAATTTCGTTTCACAACCGCGATAAATCAGCAATGTATATCGCGAAAAAGACTATAATTACACTGTAACAGATATCAACATGTCTGGCGAAGATGCGGTTGTCCGCAACAAAGATTGAAGTTCAGGTTGTTCCGCGATCTTCGTGGATTTTTTCAATGGCTGTTGTCTGTTGATAAAAAGTCCAAATTGACCAAAGACTATTTGTTTTACAAGGCAGCGTTATGATATAGTCTTGATGCAACCTATTTCGGTTTTTGTGAGGTAATTGAAGTTTTTGTTTCTGCAGGAACTGTGAGGACACAGAACTGTGTAGTGCTCCGGAAGCGCAGAAATGGAATGTTTGGTGGCTAGCGGACCTAAATTTCAACAGTTATCTGCTATTCTACTTTATGCTGCGGGTATGTGTCTCTGAAATGTGGATCAGGTTTTTGAAAATTTGTTTACCAGTTTGAAAATTTTTCCGAATTTTAAGCAGTCAGACAAATCGTTGTCGAAGTCCGTGTCTTCTGAGTATATTTTTCGGATTCTTGTATACGGTAGTCAAAGTATTTGTTCGAATTTTTCCGCCATGTGCGATAGAAAGATTTGCGCGTTTATGCTGCAAGTTGGTTGGAAAACGCAGTTTAGCCATTATTCTCTTGCTGTTGCAGTTTTTTGCCACTAGCAAAAAGTTTCGCTTCCTCTTCCTCAATCCAACATCCTACGCCGACTACTTCACCATCCCGCAGTCATTTCTCGCCATGTATCTGCGGCGAAACTGGATCGGTAAAACTAACCATCATTTAGCTAAAAAATCTGACCTACTTCACCATGCGCAAAACGCCGGCTTTCGTTAGCACTCCGGTTAATCAGTTCACACTAATCAACAGGAACGAATGGGCTGCGTCATGCTAGTGGATTAAACATGATTGACAGAGCTGTATTTTTAGACAAACCCAGCTACATATTGACTGGTACTTAACGCAGGGCCTGCTTTGCAGGACTACGCTTTCTGCGTGTGATTAACCTTGGCTGGGCGATTGACCTGGCACACAGAAAGAAGATGCTGAAGAATATCGCGGAAGTACAGCTGGCCCGGTTGGGGGTGACTATTTTTGTCTTTATCATCTTCGGTGGTGGATCATTCCTGATGGTAAGGAAAGTCGGATAGGTTGACGTGTTCACTTGCATTAAGAAGTTGTAAAGTGGGAAGAATAGTCGACTTGTAGTTCAGTATCCGCATAAAGTTACGTAATCTCGTATCGGGTTGTGGGATTTAAAGCTTGTGATTGAAGCAGTGAGCTTCTGCCGGTTTTTCCCTCTCCCGCATTCAGTAGTCAACGTTTTGGCGCGGCTCGAGATGCAAACGCAGATTAGTTAAAAATTACGGCCACTTCAATTATTATGTTACATAAACCTTTTTGCGTGCTGAAAACCGAGAACTTTGGGTTGTTGCGCTGACATGTGAGCGTTGCGCCTTAATCTCAACAAAACTTACATAAATATTATTAGGAACAAAGAACAATCCATTCATAAAGGTGCACGCCACACGCTCATTGTGCACGATACATTAGTCCGGTCGAGTACGTACTGCGCAAATCTGAAGCAAAGAGAACTAGTCGCTAAACTGCCGTGGCTTTGAATTTCGTCTACACCCATAATTTCGGTGGGCGAAGCTATAAAGATTGGGCCTTCTGATTCTATAGAACAGATAAGAAATGCTGTCGAACATGAGCGCAGCTAAAACGTTTATTCAGCTATCAAAAATGGCATTTTAGTAACACACCTGTGATAATTGTCCGATTTTACATGACGAGCCGTGCCGCACCATATTCAGCTATCTTCCTTCTAAACCCGATCTTTTTACAGCTGGAATGTGGAGGCAATCCATGGGACGAATACACGGATGTAGCTGTCAACAACTACACCATCTGGAACTACTGCTACCTTGCCGTGGTGACCATTTCCACCGTCGGCTACGGTGACCTCACAGCGAAGACGGTGCTGGGTCAGCTTTTCAGCACGCTCTACATCTTTGTTTGCGTGGTATGTTGGCGCCAACCACAGCATTGGGTTGATGCTGAGTTGTGCAGGTTACGGCACTCTAGATTCACCGCCTAGTTATCTAAAACAGGTCTACTTGGCTACGCTGATGTCCTCCCTCGCACACTTAATGCCTGCCCCGCAACGCTACCCTGTGGCTGACCGGAACCTTAATTACAAGTACGAAAATAGTATATACAATTTTTGTGTGTACATAAGGTGCTATTTCTGCATGATTTGTGTTAATGATGCAGTAATAGGGCAATGCCGTTTTAGTCACGTAATCGTTTGTGGACACGTCAACTACCAAATGGCGGTACACTTCCTCAACGATTTCTATGATGACGCCAAAACCAAAGGAACTGCCAAGATTCAAGTGGTCTTCTTAAGTCCGTAAGTGTAGTAAAATGTCCGCTTTTCTGCTATCTATTGTTTAGTAACCGCGGTAACGTTTCAGAGAAGAACCGAACGACGCATTCGTAGTCCTCCTGAATTCTTATCAAGAGAACGTTGAGTATATAAAAGGCTCCCCCCTAAACGACGCCGATCTGGAAAGAGCGCAGGCCATAAACGCCAGCGCTTGCCTCATCTTTGCCAATCTCCGGTCATCCAATCCCGAAGACGACGACGCTGCTACCGTTCTAAAGGTTCTGTCCATTAAGAACTTTTGCCCGACGATCAAAGTCCAAGTGTCCGTGATCAAAACTTCCACTTTGGTAAGTTCAACAGGTGTATTGGTTTTCCGTGTAAAAATGGCTGATATTTTATAGAATTTCCTTCGCCGGTATCCCGCAATTAATCTCAAGAAGGGCGACGTGATCTTCTGCTTCAAAAACCTGAAAAACGGCTTGATCGGAATTAACTGTCGGGTTCCCGGTTCGGCGACCATTTTGGTGGATTTGATTGCAGCGCGAACCGCAGCGGAAAGCTTATCAGACAGTGTACCCGATTTGTATGCGTACGGGCGGAAGATGAAGCCGTTTAGTATCCCGTTTAGCTCGTCGTTTTGGGGGATGAGTTTCAAAGAAGGCGCAGCGTGAGTAAACGTTACGAAGCCATTGACAGCCGTTAGACGATAACCTAGTTTTCAGTCTTTCACGTGGATGTCAGTCATTAAACCATGTGGGTTCGCGATTGTTCAACGCCACAGTCATGATTTGTAGTGGTAAAAGCAGAAGCGGAAATCGTGAACTTTAAAGCACTTGCGTTAGCAGTACGCCTGTAAGAACACTCTGTTTAAACAGAACATGCTACCGGAGACTGAGAGTCCTTCTGGTGGGCGTATACGAGACATTCGAGGAATCTGGCGAACAGACGAGCTTCCTCTTCAATCCGGGCCAGACATTCATAATTAACGAACACTGCCGTGGCCAAGTGATCTGTCGTACGTCAAGGGAGTCAGCACGGTATGTAGAGCCCTAATTAACATCGGCATTCCGGGCTGTTTGTACATGTTGGGATTTTGTAGGGTATCGATTTATTGTGACAAGTGTCATGCGGATGTCAATCCGGAGAGGATACGCAAGTGCCACTGCAAGCGCTGGAAACGCCGGTGTAAGTCGTAGTACTGACAGTAGAACGCGCGTCTGACGTTGCAGGGGTATTGGTGGGGTTATGTCACTGAGTCGATGAAAAGTTGGATCGGTGCGGATTGTGACAGCGTTTAGCGCATGCTCTAATTAGTTTACTTGGCGCAAATCGTGGTCCAACTTCCAACCACAATCCTTTAATCCTTATACACAACACGCAGTTTGGCAGACCTAAAGGTCATCGTTGTAGTGCATCGTAGTTGTTTTTCCATCAGCGAGAACCAGTTGTGCAGATGTCGGGTTGGCCAAACAGAACACAAACCTTGCTCGCTTGAATGATCGTGCTTCGTTTCTCAACTTGATGACTGCTAATTTCCTCAGTTTGTTATGACTCACATTATGAGTCTTATATTTGGTCGTAGTTCTGTCTGGAGCTCTCCAATCTCCTGGGGTATATAGCTTGCGTGATGAAATTAAAAGCGAATTATTTCGTTGTTTGTTTCATTAATTCTGCATAAAGAAATCCTTTGTGTGAACTCTCGTCATTATTATACCGATAGGTATTAGAATTCGAGTCTTCCTGATTTATCTTTTCTGTGCCGGATTTTGCGCTTCGGTTTAGCAATTTTGAATATCCGCATGGAGAGAACTTAACAGTACAGTACCAGAAATTATGATCTGACAATTATTGCAGTACCAACTCTCCCAATGATCGAACTCCCAATCGCCGAGGTCATCCCCCGCCTCACCATCAAAGCTCCCTCGACCGATCAGGACCACCGCATGTCCAGCTACTCGGAACAACCCGTCGTGCACCGTTCCCCGCTGGGCACACCCGAACTGACCCGCAGTGCCGTCTCATTATCCCTCAACAAGCGTTTCTTTGCTGATCGAAGAGATAGCTTCAAAAGTCTGGAGCAGGCCCAACAAGCACTGCTGGCTCAGCAACCCAAATCTATCAGTGAACAGGTACTCCAGCAAGTCAAGCGGAGTATGTCCCTGGATCAATCCAAGACGGAACTGCCGGGCACGGCGGAGAACGCCATTCAACGGCTGAATCGGCAGCAGTTCGATTCTACGGGGATGTTCTGGTGGTGCCAGCCGCAACAGATTAGCGACGTCCTTATAGTAAGTTTATTTATAACAACTGTAAGTTGGTAAGGCGACGCTTCGCATTGTACATTCATGCAATTCTCTGCGAAGCGATGGAGGGAAATGAATCGTTGATAATATTATCTGACTACAATCACATGCAGCTTCCTTTCCCATACATTTAAGAGACAAGTAGGCTGTTAAGATCAATTGAAAAAGTCTTCTCTTACGTTGAAAAAAAGTCTTCAGAAGCATTTTATCAGACGTAAGTCAGAATATATATCAAATGCGTTCTAAGTTATTGCCCTAGGATATTACTTCGATATGAGCCACTGCACTACGCCGGTTATTTTTCTATACGCTTTCACTGTCACACGTTTCATCAGTTCTACAATGGCTGATTCAGTCTTTCAGAAATGATTGCGCTGCGAAGTCTGCAAGGTGAATAACAAGAACTGAAATATTTATTATTTGTGATAAAAATTCTCGCGAAACAGCTGAAGAATCCTGGTAGTGGCTGAGTGGCTGCCAGCCGGCAGCCACTACTCTACGTCTTTGGCTTCCGGAATATGCACTGCATCGATCGAATTGTTTCGATACAAACGAAAATGAAGAGCAGCCAGAGCATCATCAGACACTGCTTCCTTTGCGTGAAAACTAATACTTTAAAATATACAGGGTACTTTGACACATGTACATACTTCAATATGTCAATATAATTAATACGCAAGAGCTTATCACGTAGAATTTGGAGCAAGCGGCATGTCGGGAATTCAGCGATCATATCCTCATCTGTATCCTGGCCCTCGGCCCGTCCAACATCGCGGGAATCCATGATATTATTCTCCCGCTGCGTTCCAGCGTGATGCCATTTGAGGAACTGAAGGAGATCATCATCCTCTGCGATCCAGAAATCATCCGTCCTGAATGGAATTTTATTTGCACTACACCCAAATTATGGGTCGTACATGTACGTCCAAATACGGTTCTGACACGTAATCTGTTTTTTGCCACGATTTTAATGTCTATGGACTATAAACACAAATGTTACTTACTGTTTAGTAACCAACCATAACAAAGCAGCACTTCTAAAAATCGACATAAATAGTATGTTGTTCTTACACTAAACCCAGTTTTGGTTTCCTTCTTGACAAAGAATTTACATTACACTGCTGTGTATCCAGGGAAATCCTGCCGTAACCGCCGCCCTGCGGGCTTGCTACATCGACTACTGCGCTATGTGTGTCATCGTGTCCGGCGCGGGACAGCGCGCCACCAGCGATGCCCTGGAGGACCGCGTGTTAGCGGATCGTGACGTTATTGTGGCGACGCTGAATATCAAATCCATGGAGTTCCGGGATCGTACCCACACCGGAGCGGAAGAACGGAGTGGGATGGTGTTCCCGTATGAGACGGGACTGCAAGTGCCCATCATTACGTCAATAGGTAAAGAACACCCCCGATACTTATCTCTTATAATGAAGTACATCTTTTTCCTGTGCTAAGTAGAGTATTCACAATTGGCTGTTATATCTTCACTCGCTGGCTATTTATATCGAAGGCCAAAGCAGAGCTGTTTTCTCTATCTAAAAACTGACTTTTTGATCGGTTTTTGTGAGCGTGAAACCGTTAAAGTTACGCTACCGTCTAAATTCTAAATTTTATTAAATAGTAGCATTAAAAAGGTATTCACTCATCGGTTACACGAGTCAAAAACTATCCGGATTTTTATGATCGTTTATATAAGATTTCTGTGACAGCAAAACGGTATATATTGGTGATACAGGTCTGTATGAGCCACAACACTACGACAACACGTTGTTGCAGTTATGCGTGGTGATATACCCGGTTTGACATCTATGGTACTTCTTCCTTTATTACAAGTCGTGAAAAAATTTTTATTTTATATAACCTCTTTGCTCATTTATATGACTGGTTATACAGAGCACGAGAAGAGTGTGAGGTTTCTCTCGCAAGACCGCAACTATCTGGACTTTCGCTACACCTTTGCTCACATGTCGGGCTCGGTTGTGGTATCCACTGCGCTGGATTCCATGATGACATCGGTAAGTTACAACTTTTCTTTGCTTACAGTTTCCTTTTCTTGTAAATTTCGCTTCAAATCTTGCTTATGCTACTTTGCGCACTTACAGTACATTTGTTTTCTGCTGCGTGTTAAATCTTTATGACATTATCTGCTCATAATTATTTATGATATTATCTTGTTGCTGCTTCATTGTTAATGCAGCTTTTTTTAACGACTTCTGCAATATGCACGTTACACGTATCACCTTTTTATTCACATGTGCATTTTTCATACAAACCATTTTATTTTGTAGTTAAGCTGCTTTCCGATTAAAGTTCGTGATAGTTGTTGTTAATTCGGCTTCTTTCTGTCTTGTCCGCAGATGTTTTACAATCCAGCGCTGGCCATGTCCTTTACCCAGTTGATATACGGCGGTGAGTCCACCGAGTTCGAGCGGGCTTTTGCCGAAGGCGTGGGCTTAGTGGGGAGCTGCTCCCTGGACGATGATGATCTGAACGAAGCCCCCATGCTGGTGGCACCGCCACGGAGTTCCCGCCGGCTGAAAGTCCAACTCAAACTCATGAGTATGCAGTCCGAAGAGTTTGTCAAACTCGAGGTAATTTCTAACTCATTTATCATAAATTATTAGCGCTAGGCTAGGCTTGAATGAATGTTTGTGTATGACCACTTTACGCATGTTTATTTTATTAAGTAATGAGTGGCTATCTAGTAATTATTAGTTGAAACGTACTTATGTATTTATACTGCCTGCTGGACCTTACCACAGTAGTTCGATTCCCACCTTGAGTAACTTTTATCCAGATTGCTAATTCAAAAATCACCCAAAATAACTATAAAATTCACAAAAACCCAAAAATTTCCCATAGCCAGTGAAGTCTCTTCTAAAGAGTTTGGCTACTGGTGTGTTATAATAATAATAAAATCTTAACTTTTGCTTTATTTTATTGTGTTCTTCCTTTTTCGAAATTATCTTCGTTTTTTGATTGGGTTCTTGTTTTGCAGGGTCTCACGTACGCAGATCTCTGGTCCTACGCGCTAGTACACTACGACATGATCTGTATAGGGCTCTACTTATTAGAACGCGATACCGAAACGAAAAAGGTCAAAAAGTCACACCGGGGCAAACGCTATGTGGCGTCCAATCCACCCAGTCACATCCGCATGAGTGCTACCGATTACATTTATGTTCTGGCGCCCTCGGTTATTGTCTAGTCTGACAAAGAGAGTGGGTTCTTATTGTTTTGTTGATTTGGGAAATATTATACTTTTACTGTTGATCCGTATATTGTGCCTAAAAGTTGATGGTCTTCCAGTGAATTGTTTGCATATAAAGTACTGCTCAGTACAGATACAAGGACGAACAAGCTTGGGTACAAGCAGATACATCTTTAAATATTTACATACATACAGATTCATTTGACAAATTAAAGGGATTTACATGTTAAGCTAGCACATTCTCAAACAAAATAGTTCTATAACATTTAGCATATATTACACCCACTTGTAAGGACCGGAGAAAGCAGATATACTTGTTTTGTAGTTTCAGCGCTTGAGCATGGAAGTTATGCGCGGTAATAGTAGTTCGATTTTGGCTGCTGTTCCTGTAATTTGCGCGCTAATTGGGATAGGTTTTTTATGTGAATTTTGGAACTTTTATTGTGTCAACATTGTTTCTGAGCATCTGTCGAAACGTTTACAACCATAAAAAAAAGGTGAGCTTGGCACTGTTTGTGTAAAAGAACACGATGAAGAAACAAGCCGTAAAACATGTCAGTGCCACATAATTATTATCACACAGGTATAACACGTAGTGTTTCTATAACATGTAGAGTTTCTGATTGGTATGCATTATACAACAGCGCCGTGGCAGCAGCAGGAAGTGAGGATCGCCATTTTCCACATACAACAGGGATTTCTTGTAACGCTTGTTCGTTAGTCTCA
>JAQGAU010004844.1:0-10993 GCA_034698045.1 Paramacrobiotus richtersi | reverse complement strand
AGAATCTCCGTCATAAACCGGACGGGAAGCTCGGGGCTTGTGTTCCGGAAGGTTCGGCGGACGGATGAAGGGACCTATACCTGTGCGGTGAAGATTGAAGGCCGCGAAGAGGAAGCACGGGCGCAGTTCATACTCAAGGTTTTCGGTAGGTTCTTTTCCTGTTTAATTTGCATTAAGCTAATTATTTTGTTCGAATTAAAGATTTTCTGGAGATGAAAGTTAGTCCTATAATTAACAGCAAAACACTAAAGAATAAAATTGAATGGACTGAAAAAGGCAACGACATTATCTGTGACTGTGACCCTGTTTAACGGAACTTTTGGGGACTATTATTATTTCTTTTAAATTGCTGTTATCTTGATGTAAGTTATTTTAAGGTTACTTTATTTAATCGATTTTTATGCGATTTTAGCTGGAATCAGTTTTGCGAACGTGGTGAAAAACCAGTCCGCGGACACTGGACTGGCATACACCCTAAAGTGCGACGTTTCTGGAGATCCGAAACCGCAAGTCAGCTGGAGCCGTAATGGAGAGTCAATTACTGAGTCCTCCACTTCGAGTACGCGTTTCTTTCTTACGTTTGTGTATTACGCGTTTGGCGTTAATAAATGTAGTCCAAATAACTGTATGCATTGTTTTTATTAATTTCTGTATCATCCTGATTACTGGTATGGCTTTAGCATTCTGATCAAGGAAGTTGTGTTTTTGCAGATGGAAAGTACCAGTTAACAGATGACGGCCTGAAAGTGTTGAAAGTGGAAAAAACGGACGGTGGTGCGTACGAATGCGAAGCCGAACAGAGTACCGACTGGACATCGCGCTCAGAACAAGTCATCATCAACCTTATCGTAAACTGTACGTTATCCATCCTGAAACAGTGTGCCTGCGATTCACGAATACTTTCTGTTAAACATTAAGTAAATCACGTAAGAAAACTACCACAATAAAGTTGTTCGAAAATAGTCGCAACAGTGTTGTTATTCTGTATGTGTTCCATCTGTAATAACTGCATTAAAGTGGAAAATGGTTTCTTGACATGGAACAAATGCTGCTAACAGCTTGCGAAGTAATATTACTGACGTGAAAAATGAGCTCGTACGCATCTTTTGTATAACGGTAAATAGCGTTTCCAGCGTTAACATTACGATGATCTTCACAGATCCTCCCGAGTTTCCGGAAAAAGAGCCGGCCAAGGTGTACGCATTCGTCGGCGGCGAAGTGTCCATGAAGTGTTCGGCAGATGGTCAGCCGCGTCCCACCTACGAATGGTTCTACAAGGAAGACAGCAGCTTCCTGGATCAGCCGGGCTACGTCAACTATGATCCCCAGAACGAAGCGTCCTACAGTATTCTGGTCAAAAATATGACCGATAAGTCGGTGTTCCGCGAGTACATGTGTCGCGCGCGGAATTCACTGGGGACGGTGGAGCGAACATTCGTTATCCATGAAGTTGGTACGTCGAAATGTACACTCTGCAACATGATAAACTTAATACATTTTTTTGATTGGAAAAGCGCAGAAATTTTGCCCAAAATTGAACGTTTAATTAACGAAATAATTGCCGGTTGGCTTTTGATTACAATGGTTAACAAACGATCAAATCTTACTCGACAATTTAGCCCAGAAAAACTGGAAAAGCACAGTAAAAGTGCATTTTTCGGGAGATTTACGTACCTAGTTGATAAAGCATTGATATGGCGCTGATATTATGTTGACTATTTTCTTTACTGAGAAATTGATTTTTTTTGGACAGATAAGCCAAGCGCTCCGCAACTGCGCTCGCACCGGGTAAGAGGAAACAAGATCGAGATTGAACTGCTCCCGCCGAACGTGGCGCCTCCCATGAATATCACCGGCTACCGTGCGATGGTCAAACCGGATAACACTGGCTGGGAAAATGCCACTATCATTGATTTCAATATGGGTAAAAGAAATATTGGTTTTTTTCTTTTGTTTGTATTTGTTTAATTTGTTGGTACTTTATACAGGAAAACTGCACTTTATCGATTCCTTAAAGCACGGTATGAATTACGACATCAAATTCGCCGCTCGCAATGAAATCGGCCTGGGAGAATTCTCCGAGATTCAACAAGTGAGGACGCACGATTATACGGGAAAAGCGGCAAACAGTGCGGTGTACGGGAGTTTTGTCACTTTTGTATCCTTGTTACTGGCGGTTCTGTTGATATAGAAAAAGATCCATTCGTAATCTACAGATTTTTATGAGTAAAAGTGCAATGGTAAGACATAATCAGCAGCATTGTCTTCGGTTGTAGTTTTCACATTGTGGTGACTGTGGTTGGGTATTGTCTTTGGTTTTACTTTTATTGTTACGTGTAAAACGTTTTCTCCATTTGTCGATGCTTTTGCTCCTAGTCGGTCTTGTTGGTTTGTATTACTGAATGTAGAAGTAAACTTGTCCAGATAAAATGAAATTCAAAAATGCTGGTTGTTTGTGCTGATTTTGAAAAATGTACTTCCCTGTTTGTGGTCAGACTAGCGTACCAGGGCGACTGGCGTTATGATGCGGACATCGCTTTATTAGATATTCGTGTCCAGCTTAACAGTAACAGCCTGTTTGCGTCCTGTGGGCTGTGGAGCATTCTCCTTTTCCGACTTTGAATAGCGTTACCGTGCTGAAAATGTCAGATTGTTGTAACTGCCCGTGGTATTGCGACCGTATTTGGGCCGTCCTTCTGACAGCCTTACTTGGTACGGGATTGCAGGTGGCTGGGGTGATGCTGGCGCTATACGGACACGGGCCTGATCCCGCACCGGGGGAATACCTCCCTGGTCGAACACCTGCCCTTGTCTGCGGGTATATTCTGGCCATTATCATTGGGCCGGGTGTGCTGGTGACGGTCGGTGTATTGGCTTGGTATTCTCGCGAAGAAGTTCGTCGGGGACCTGTCCTACAGTCTCCGGCTGCAGCCTCCACAGCACCTGCAGTGCCTTTAGTTGCGTTTGGTCCGCGGGAAGAGCCACTTCGTCAGTCTGCAGAAGCCCTACCGATACCTCATACCATTGTGGAGGTCTATCCGGATCCTACTGAAGTAAGTAAAATACCCCGTTTTCCGCATCCGGATATCTGTCTTGCGTATGGTAATCTCTTACTAAACGTATGTTAATAGCACATTTTTTCTTAATTTTAACAGTCGATCTGGTTTATCAGACCGTGTTTACTCGGTTGGAGCCTAGTATTAATTTAGCATTTTTTTGTAAGTCGTTTTTTGTCCGGATGATGCAGACGTTTTAGGTTACAGAAGAATCACAAAGGTGCTAAAAAATCAGTCGTTCTTGCGTATGTATATATGTATCTGGCATGATGTCTTTGCGTTCTTCTCATCTTATTCATTAATATACGGGAGTTAATGTCTGTTTCACATGGATTCATAGGTATTACACTGCTTTTTGTTGTTCAAGGTTTTCGCTTCAGGTAAAAAATATGGAATTGTTAATAAATACGTGACAATGTCATGTATTATGGAAGTTCAAGAATTTTGTTATAATGGGAACATACGAATATTATACTTGTTTCGCGATTTTTAAAAATTGAATTTTTTGCTTGAAGCTTTCTTTTGTTATTATACGGAACTTCCGTAGGTTGTTACTGTAAATAGGACCGTTCATAATTTTTATTTTGAAGGATAAATCACTTGTTAATTTGCGAAACAACAGGAGTTCCGTTGTTAAATTCGGCATGACCGGAAAAGGCTTGTCTGGAAATAATCTGCATATATTTGCATAATTTATTTTGGCAAACTGGAAACATTACGGCGTTATAAATGGTCATACCGTTTGGTTTGCAGATCATTCCGGTTCATTCCGGTAATCCGCTGCGTACACTGCGTGTGGAAGTGGTTGCTTTATTAAACGCCTCACCCAATTACCGTGTCAATTTAATGCGATTCCCTGGAACTTACCAACAGTTGTACAACAAGCAGTTGATGTTGGTTGCGTACGGATGTAACCAGCTTGACCAACTGGTTCAATTACTGCCGGATGTTATGCAAGTAAGCAAAAACATCCCGTTTTGAGATTGTCATTTTTTTGCTTGTGTATTGATATCGCATGATGTATTCACCTTTTTTTACTGATATTGATTTTTCATTCCTTTTGAATCTGAAAGACGAGAGAGCACTTTTTTTACGTGTGTTTTATACAGATGTACAGTTTTGCACTAGCTGAAAAAATCTTGAATTACAGATAAATAAGCGACATGTAACGTTAGTATCGCATTCCCGGCATGATTTATGTGTTTTGTTTATTGGGCTTATCTGCGGCAGGTGGTTACCGTGGGAAAAGAGCGTTTGATCCAGTTGTCGTTGGATTTACGTCGCCAAGATTTCCAGCAGTTCGGCCAGTTTCTGGCTGAACATAAGCTCGAGTATACTTAATCTCCAGGAAATTCGGCAAGCCTTTACGGAGACATACCGGACTGGGAATAAGCTGGCATTTGATGATTATGGCTTTTCTAGTTGGGAAGAGTTGTTGTTCAACTTTTCCGACGTCTTCCAGGTAAACAAAACATCAAAGAAATATCACGTCAGTTTGACTGGAGTGTGGTAAAAATGTAGAAATATTCAGCCGTTGTTTCGCTAGTTGTCTAACAGAATTTGAAACATGTCGCTAAAAAATTCTGATAAAATAAGAGCCAAGATATTCAGCATGCTAAAAGCTTAAAATTCCAGAAATATCGGTCGTGTAAACTGCAAATAAACAGTTCGAAAAACAAACGATTAGGAAAAGTTTTTTTACGCGAAGGAAACGCGACAATCAATATTGTCGTCGAATGGGATAAATCGTCTAAAAATAATCATTTTTCTGTTCAGTTCGACCTAAAATTAGGCATAATGGCTATACTTGAAATAATCGACACATAGAAAATCTGGTTTTATTTGAAAGATTTAGGTGTAACACTTGGTGTCGACTCACACTATCTGATTTCCAGGTTATCCCAGGCAGTAATCCATTAACTGTATGCATGAAACCACCAACACCTTCCATCCCCGATCCCCAGCCCGTGTCTACAGATAGTCCGCCCGCCGCGACTCCCGACGCCAAACTGAGCAAGAAGCAGCGAAACCGTCAGAAAAAGCAAAAACTTGCCGCGGCTACACTTAACAATGCTCCACCGGAGGAAGAGAATGCGGCGGAAGATGTATCCGATGAGAATCCCAAACCACCGGAATTGGTGCCCGGCTGTCCCATTTCAACGCGACCGGCCATGAATTTAGCCTAAATAATGTCCACCGAAGGAATAATGTTCTGTATCACCGTCCGTGTGTTGGGTATATCAGTTGATTATAGAAACTCATTGTCGTGTCATTTTAAGGTGCCATTTTGGTAATTTCATTCGTTTTTTCGTGTTTTATTGTGCGCAGTTCTGTCGAATCTATGATGATTTTAATGCCGGATTTGGCGAAGCTGACTTTGTACTGTGCTAATTGTGCCGTCATTTTTAAGTGTTTTATGTCGTAAATTGTAAGCAAACGTGTGACTTGCAAGGTTAATAAAAATAACGGTCTCCAGAAGTTCTAACATTCGCCCGGTATATGCAAAAAAGCGTAGAAATGTTCAAGCCTTTAGCATCATAATTTAAGGAGCAGTTGGTAAGCTTTTCAAAAACATCGGCATAGGAAATGCTTGCAGACATTCTGTTATGACGTAATGTGGGAGATGCTGTCGGTGGCAAGTCAGCTGCAAAGATGGGTGTTAATCTGTTCTGTAATCATGAATGCAGAAAAACCTGTAATCAGCAAACAAATAAGAGCGAATATTGTGCTAATCGAATAAATCAATTCCATCAACTTAATTTCTGCATCTGATGATATTAACCATGATTGTGCAATCCATGTATAACGGTAGTTACGGTACTTATTTACTACCTCATATCTATACAACATACGAAGATTTCATTAAGTATCTTTATCTGAGATCTTTGTTTGGCTCTTTTAGGCTTTGTTCTGTATGCAGCCTTTACGAGATTCGAAAAGAAATTAATTGTAGAATCCGATGAGGGTGAGGTTCATATTATTGTTGTTCGACAGTCGAATTCGAAATAATGTGTCGAGCATCCCGATTTGTGTAAGTATGTCTGTCAAAAGATCCGCGAATGTCCGGGGCCAAAAAAAGGATTGCGTTATAATACGTTATTAGCGGCGCACAACAGTAGCGAATGGCGGTAAACGTCGACTTTAATGAGCCACGAGTATCCATATCATTTATAAATTCATAAACAGCCAGACAACAAATATCGATTGATCTTCGGATGCTATAAGTGTCTAACATTTCGATTAAAAACAAACACGGATAGTGTTGCATAACCGTCACGAGATAAATAAAGCGTTTCTTTTGGTACGATATTTATTTCAGCGAGAAATGTATTTTCGATCTTTAACTTAATTTCCTTTCTGTTCTGGCAGGTTACAGAAGTGTATTCTCTTTATAAGCACAAGTTTCACTGCAGCTTCTGTTGAAGCAAACAACACCTTCAAAATACCATTTTGCGATACTCCATGTGAACATTTCCCTGGTCGTTATGTGACGTCATACCGTATGAAAGGTCACAGCACTTGACAAGAAAATAACAAACTGCAGTAAGTTTATTATTCAGTCTGTTTTTATCTTATACATTTTCCACAGTCACTCTTGGAAAGTCGTCGTTAAAACGGTCAGGAGAAAATCATTTCCGTCCAAAGTCGCCGGTACATTCTCGATTTCCTCCCCGTGTATTACACGGACAAAACATAACGATTGCCACGTCTTCCACATATCCCAGTCGATACAACTTTCCAGTTTTCTGCTTATCCAGGTAGAGCAGCCGGTCTATTGTGATGGGGTATATATATAAGCGGTAAAATATAATTTGCACATTTAACCTCACAAATAGGTATTTATATACACGGTTTGGTCGAACCACAGTATGCTAACTCTGGTAGGACCATGATAATAGAACACTATATTACAACATCCTGATAATAATTTTTAATTTACAACTAGATTTATGCTATTTAAGTGTTTTAAGCGATCTAACAATTCTGTACTGTTATTCATATGTAACAACTGTGGTTTCCTCCTTTATTTCACGGTAGTTTGTGTATGAATTATGTTTTTGTACTTCGTTGCCATAATAATGTATCCGATTACGGCACAGTAAATCTGATGACCTTTCGACGTACCAGAGCGAGAAAGTCGGACAAACTCCTTGTCCCATGTTGATCGGCAGTTTTAGCATAATTGGCTTTGAACCATCACTCCTCCTTGTGC
Source organism: Paramacrobiotus richtersi (assembly GCA_034698045.1). Classification (NCBI taxonomy): domain Eukaryota; kingdom Metazoa; phylum Tardigrada; class Eutardigrada; order Parachela; family Macrobiotidae; genus Paramacrobiotus; species Paramacrobiotus richtersi. The sequence goes on along the minus strand of JAQGAU010004844.1, from coordinate 3,724 downwards.
AGTTGATCGACTGGAGTCAAGAAAATGTAGAGGTACTTTATTTGCAAACAAGGGGACTACTGCGGGTATTACAAAATTCAAAGGAAAAAGGCATCCCATATATCCGAACGGGAACCGAACCTATTCTTTAGTTCATCAGTACATGCTTTACAATAATTCGGGAATACAATACAATACGAAACTCTGCTTCACTTTACACTGATATATTATAGTGTGAGCTAGGTACCAGTTATCAAAGCCTTTTCGACATACCCATCCAGGTTTTCCGACATCACCTTGCGACCGATTGATAACACCAATAGTACGCAGTACTTTGGCATGGTGATTACCAATTTCCACTCCGGTCATTACATCGCTTTTGTCTTCTCCATTATCCGCAAGATCCAGCTTAGTTATCACGCACACCGTGCGTAGGCCTTATAAAGAAATTGCATCAGTAAAATAATATATGTATATATGATGCTGAATGCAGTGCAATGTATCCGGTATTATGAAGCTGCCTTTTTCTTTTGTTTCTAAAATCTACACAAGTTATATAAATGCGGTGCATATTCACCATTAGAATCCACTTTTCGTGCAATGTTTAAACTTTTCGAATTGGCTAGATCGGAGGTAGCTGGATGTACCGCGATGATGATTGCATTAGGGTTTTGGACATAATTTCTGACCAATCGTTCAGCTTGGTCTTTGATGTCGTCCTGCTGATCACCCGATCGGTTCTGCTCGAGGAAAACAAACAAACATTGAAGACCTCGACGCATCTGGGTAGTAATCGAAAGAAATCTGTTATAATTATACAGTTCTTTATTGTCAGTTTTTGCTTTGCAGTTAACATGTTATACAGTTCTTTGGTTTTTTGTTACACATTTATACAGTTCTTCAACAAGCGAACGAATTAAAATAGCCGAATACCATACTTACGCGTTATTGATAACACATATCTAGTTCTAGTTCCTATTACGGAACTCCGTCCCGGGATCACGAAATCTCCCAAACCAAACAATCCCCGCTCGAATAGATTATGCCATCGGATAGAGCATTGCTCAAAACGGTTGCACATGACATTTGATTCTGAACGACACCCACGGGCAGTACAGGGCAGAGAAAAAACAGATTTTCCTGCCTCACACATACCATACGTGATACAACGAAACATTATCAAGCGTTGCTACGACCAGATTTATGTAATCAAGAAATCGCGGAAGCAATTACAACTACAGAAAACAATCTGTACAGTTGTACTAGTCCCGAAGACAGCTTTGGTATAGACTAATCTGTAAACCGTACACACCAGTTTCTTCCGCTGCGGTTTTGCCAGTAAGATTGTTCACCGGACAGAATAGATAGCACAAAACCCAATAATAACAAAAAAACCTGACCCAACCCGATAATTTATTCTCATAATTTAGACACTCGAAAAAGCAACAGTAATTTGCACCAAATTACCGTGAACTAATAGTGATCGAACCAAGCGGAAAATATGTTCAAGACGGGAATTCACGTTTCACCACTAGGTCCTTAGAAATTCTGGACTGACTGAGTCAGACTAACCTGGCATCATTGCAGCTTTCGTAAAAAAATTTTAAATATCAACAGCTGACATATTTGCACCCTGGGACACGGATTACGTACTGAATACATTCTTTAGTATCATGTTTACTTGACCGAAAGCAGAGCGAAAGAACATATGAAAAGCCCAGTACACAATGTTCGAATTCGAACTGACGCAGAGAAAACAACAATAATACCAGAAACGTAATTTCTTTCCTTCAGTACAATTACCGAACGTTAACCTTGAACTGAATGAAACAGCAACAATATTAAAAACGTGTTCACCTGCTGCAGTAGTGAACGTTTGACCAAGAGTGAAGCGAAATAATAATAAAATTACCGTACTTCAGCACCGGACGTTTACAGCTAAAGTAAATGACAACTACAACAAATTTTTCGAGTTAGTTCTGATTCTGAACACGGATCTCAAGACACCCTAGCTGAAGCGACAGCCTAAAGTTTTAGTGTTCCCGAAGCACATTTAGAGCCGAACGAAACAACAATAATATCAAAACGGGATACTGTGCTTCGGTACCGAACGTGGCACCGAAAGCAAAATGAAAGAGAAACGATATTAGAACCGAAATCTTCAGCTAGGGTACCGGGTTTTTAATGTTTAATTAATACCGGGGTTCGGACGCTATATGATTAGCGCTGAAAAATGCCAAAGAAAGCATTCCGACACAATGACAGCGGCAAACCATATCTATTAGAACACTGTAGTACAGCTGTTCGTTAATAAGATCTGCAGTGTAGCTCGGTTGCGGTGATCTCGCAAGTCAAGTTTCCCGGGTGGCAGCGGTGACCAAAAATAAGATGCCGAATGAAAGTATCGGAAATACCGTAGCGGGCAGCCGGTAAATCAGCAAAATTGCCGGTCAGAAAGATTTCTGTTCCGCTTTGAGCTGAGAGAATGAATGAAAGATAGCATTTTTTGCATTAATTTTCCAGTATTGTTGACAAAATATTCCGTTGGCTGTTAAAGCTGTTCAGATTAATAAATCAATTAGCTTCCCTTTGGGTTCCCGGATTTACAGTGCCACTCCCGCCCCGATGAGTTAAGTTCGCCTATACTGAACGGCAGAGTGCGTGAAGATTTGGAACCGACAACATCGCAACATGGTGGTGGTCGGTGTCGCAGTCACAGAATTTACCGGTGACTGCACCGCTGTTACTGAACTTTCCTTTTAAAATCTCGAAAGCATGCGCTGTTTTGGGTTTTATTAATGCTCTGACAGATTTTACTACGTACATGAACTGCTAACTGAAGTATTATAGTCTGAATATGCATTTAAAATGACTATACAATGTTCAACAAAACCTGTAATCTGTTGAGATTCTCGTGTTTTGGAATTTCTCATGTGAGCTGCAGTGAGCAAACCAAAACACCAAATAACTTTCCCACTGCTTCCTTCACAAGGTTAGGGAACAGATTAATCTCGTTAAAACGTGCTGTATGACCGATTAAACCTGGCGCTAATTATAATGGCAAAAATGCCCGGCGCACACATTTGTCTTGTGCACCGGCTGATCCGTACGGAGAACGGAAATTCCGTCGATTTTAAACCATCCCATCTATAAAATCTTCCTTCCCAAGAATCCGCGTGATCGGGACTCCAGGGAGAACAACTTAAAGGTCATTTCGACATTTTTGCCTGAGTTCTTTAAAAACAAGGAAATTCGTATCAACCGGACACTTCTGCCGCCGGAGCTCTGTAAGCAGTTAGTTTCTAATGGCAAAAGCGTCCCGGTCAAGCCGTTTAGCGAAAAACAACTGCTCATTTGCTCCCGCCAAGCAAAAAAATGTCTAAATGACCTTAGACCAGTGTACGCGGAACCTTAGGAAAAAATTTAAGGGGTGGGCAAAACTTACGCCATGCAAATTTTTTGTTTTTTTCCTTCCGAGCGATTTTGTCGGTTACAGGAGAGCAGGAAAGATATGCAGTTCGCCTGATTAAGAACAATCAAGAAAATCAAGAAACCAAACTATAAGATCAGCGTTCAAGGATGTAGAAATCGAGCGGAACTGACGAAGTACTATACATACTTTTAATAGCCAGGTACATTCAATTAAGAGTCAATTCAATTCAAGTTCAATTCGCAGACTGACAGGGGAGCCTCGCTCGACCTCTTTTATTAAAAGTCGTTTTAGCTTAGCTGTTATTAAAGGTAA
>JAQGAU010004843.1:0-10993 GCA_034698045.1 Paramacrobiotus richtersi | reverse complement strand
GATTCTACTCGATTCCACCTGCACTCAAAAACATTTCCATCTGGTTCCACCTGACTCTACCTGCTCTCAAAAACAATTCCACCTAATTCCACCTGATTCCACCTGAGGACAGTTATTATTAAGCAAAAGACACAGGAGGACCGTTATTCTTAAGCGGAGGACGCAGGAGGACCGTTATGCTTTATCGGAGGGCACAGGCTAACAACTACTCTTCAGCGGAAGACACAGTAGGACCGTTATTCTTCAGCGGAGGGCACAAGAAGACAGTCATTCTCGTTACAAATAACGTTGTTTCTGTGTCCTCCTGTTACGAATAACGGCACTCCTATGTCCTGTCGTTACAAAAAACGGTCCTCATGTGTCCTCCTGTTACGAATAGCGGTCCTCCCGTTACGAATATAGGTCCTTCTGTATCCTCCCGTTACGAATCAGTGTCCTCCTATGTACTTTCGTTACGAATAACTGTCCTCCAATATCCTCTCTTTACGCATTACGTTCTCCTGTGTCCTTGAAAGTTTCAAGAAGTTTGGATGAAACGCTGAATTATTGTAGACGAAAATGTGTTTGAACTTTTTACCGCTATTGCGCAACATCCGCCAGTTGCGCGCACAAACGGATTTCTGGATATTGTGAATTAATGTTCTGGCTATTATATTCAATCAAAGATCTATAATACGGACCCCAGGGTCAAAAACCCCAAACAACCAAAACAAATCACGAACAACCGACAACACCACTAAGTTAGCCATGGTCGAAAACGGGGTCACATGACCTTTTTATTCAAAAAAAGTCTGACCCAGCACAGTACGCATCTTTTCAAATCGCGCTGAATGAAAATTCTTACCGCAAAGGTTACTGTAAAGGATAAACCGTAATATACCATTGCTTGGAGATAAATTCATTGAAACTGTAAGCTACGTAAGTAATTTACAATCCAGTAACCGGTATTTTCCACAGCTCAACATTTCGAATGGCAAAAGGAACAACCTTCTCGGTATCCCTACGTTTGAACGAAAACGCCTAGAAACCCCAACACGAAAAAACGAATGTAACGCCTATTGCACTTAAAAACATCAGATCTGCGTGCAAAAGCTCTAACCCGTCCGAACGAGAGAAGACATGTCACCATCAGTACCAATAACGGTATTTAACTACAATGATTCATCTCTGAATCTATTATCGATGCAGTGCTGACTATTTATCCAGTGATATATGCCGAAAATGCTGCCCAAATTCGTGAACAGACCAGAACAGCAAAGCGAACTAGCAGAAATATTCAAAACGGGATACTGGGATGCCGTACCGACCATCTTAGCAGAAGGTTAACGAACCAACAGTGCTATTCAAAACAGAATATTGCTAACAATAAAATATGTAACGGATACTTGGATGCAGTACCGACTATCTGACCGGAAGCAGAACAAACTAACGGCGATATTTAAAACGGGATTCTTGGATGCAGTACCGACCATCTGACCGGAAGCAAAACCAACTAACAATAAAATAAGAAACGGAATACTTGGGTGCAGTACCAACTATCTGACCGGAAGCAGAACAAACTAACGGCGATATTAAAACAGGTTACTTGGATGCAGTACCGACCATCTGACCGGAAGTAGATCGAACTAACAGCAATATTCAAAACCGGATGCAGTACAGACAATTTGACCGGAAACCGAACGAATTAACAGTAATAGTAAAGCTATGACCATATCAAAAATACAATCACAATTTATTATAATCGACGGGAGCGAAGCGGAGGTCCTCTATACTCAGCCAAAATCGGTTTTGTGTTGTCTGTCGGTCGGTCAGTCACGATATATAAAAATCTTAGGTAAATTTAAATATCAAGAATTAATAAATAATTTTGAATAATAATTATCTATAGAAGTTAAATGAAATTAATTAAAAAAACTTAAATGCGAAACGTCGTATATTCTGTTCGCTTCGGTCCTTTAGTGCAGCCATCAGCGAGTACACTTACCTATTTATTAGCTGTCACGTCCAACCATGCCTTGGTGGACTCGGCATGAAATCGTACCGGCTGTGAGGGTTCGATGCGTTTCAGTTGTCATCTTGGCTGACAAGCACTTTGTGTGTTGCCTACTAAATATGTTTTTCGTTATAATTTAGCTCAGGAATCTTTGGTTGATTTTTACCATCAGAGGCATCGGAGGACGTGTCCGCTAGTTGGGCGTACTTGTTCGGACCGCACAGCACGTTCGCGTTGCTTGGTTGACGATTTCGTGCCGGCTCATCCGGTACGATTTCGATGCGACTCAACCAAGGCATGGTAGGACATGCCAGCTGCTCGGGCGTACCTTTTAGGACCACGTAGCAGGTAAGCGATGCTTTAATGCGTCTTACGATTCCGTACCGCCAGGGCCGATACTATTTCGCACCGACTCGACCAAGACATGGTAACACGTGCCACCTAGAGCGTTCGATAGTGTTCGAGTCGGAAATGCCCCTAACTGAGCGGTCAAGGGCGTCTGAGACTGAGAGTGTTCGCCAGTGTTGGAGACGCAAGTGCGGCATTTACTGAGCGTTCCAGAGTGTTCGAAACGGAAGTACGCCAACGCCATCTAAGTTACTGAGCGTTCGAGTGCGTTAGGGAGTGTTCGAGACAGACGTACGCCGTTAACTGAGAGTTCGAGAGCGTTCAAGAGCGTTCGAGGGCATTCGAGAGCGTTCGAGAGCGTTTGAGTCGGAAGTACGCCATCTGCTGGGCATTCGAGAGCGTTCAAGAGTTTTCGAAAGTTTTGAGACGGACGTACACCATTTACTGAGCGTTCGAGAGCGTTTGAGCACATACAGTACTGGCTAACTTTGAGCGAAGCACACAAGTGTCACCAAGAAATGGTGAGACGGATTCTGCCTTCGAAAAAAAGCCCGAATTGTATTCATTCCCTTTAGGGAGGCAAGCCCATGAGCCCTAGAAATATACTAAATTGCCCGGCCGAGTACTTGTAACCAAAAATATCGATATTCGAGCTAAATCGGAAAAACCAGTGAGCAATCGGAAAAACATTGTTAACTTATTTTGCCAAAAGCAAAAGGCCAAGCTGTTTAAAAAAATCTGCGAGCAGTGCCCCAGCCGCAACTGAAAAATAAACTACGAAGGAAAGCAAACTGAAAGTATCCAACCGGATATCCAAAACTCAACCGGATATCCAACCGAACGTTCGCAAGCGCCTGACTGAGCGAAAACACGATAGTGACCGATGCAATCGTGCGAAAAGCGAGATTCGGTTGGGAAATTTGCCTTTCCGACAAATTTTTTCAAACCTACAAGTTTAGAAAACAATCGACAGCTTCGTCCAGGCATTTATACCTGGCCGCCAGGTATACTACTGTAGTTTCATCGTTTCATTGCACTGTGCCAAACTGCCCAGTGCACATACATAGCTGGGAACGGATGAAACAGCCGGGGGCGGAATTTTCGTCTTGGGCAGATGTTGATAACCTTAAAAAATCTTCTTACAATTAATAATGGGCGTGCTCCACGGACATCAGCCTAAACTTAGTCCGGATTCTCCATCCCAGCCGGACACTTTTGCCGCAACCTGGTAAATATTTGGTTTTGCCGCAACGCGGTAAATAGTAAATAGTTCTGCCAGCGACCGATTGCTGACTAATTTCATCCCGCCGATTTTGTCGGAGCCGGGCAAAAGCGTCCGGCTCAAGCAGACTGTTTCCGAGCTCCGGCAAAAGTATCCTGACTAAGCCGAATGTTTGCCGAGCTCCCGTACAATTGCACATCTTAAACAGATTAAAGAAGGTATTCACATGAAAGGTCATGATAAAAAAGTGAAAAACACGGCAAGGTTGCACTTGCAAGACCAACGTTAAGCGCACTGCTCATTTTCTGCATGGCTCAAAAGTCTACGGGAGAAATACTGCGCGTAATCGACTTTGAGTTGAATTTTGCGAATTGTCAAGATTACGATCACCATACTTATTTACGTAAAGTACATACTGAATTAGGATCTGTAGCGCACTGTTGACCACAAACACAAATAACCACGGGTAACCACGTACACGGTCATCACGGGGTCACGAGAAATCACGACCACCGTCGACCACAACCACGTTTTAGATACACCCGAGACAAAGTATTCGATTATTACAGTACCGTAGGAAAGAAACGGTCGGCTGCTCAGTTCGTGATACCGGGTGGCGCTTAAATTTTGTCCTAAGTTTTCGCACACAATATCTCCAGAGCCAGTAATATCGCTCATCATCTTGCAATGGTTCATTTTGAAAGGCAGTTCATTCTCTACAGAAACCGTGTTGAACAATTCAGGTGAATTATAAAGGTCACGTGAGACCCAGCCCTTACAGAAGCTAGTGATTTTGTTTCGTGCCCCGCACTCTGAAAACGAAAGGTCAAGCCGCTCCCTGGACATTTAAAGAATTCGGCGTGCATCTTTTCATCACTATGACAAACAACTGTCCGTGTTTCGTTGCATATACAAGATAAATGTTAATTCGTTAACGGGAACTTACAAATAATCCAGAACGTTTGGCACTATTTCCTTAATTCATTACTTTTATTATTCGAAGTGGCTACGCGCGAGAGTGCTCCCGCGCGTAGTAAAGCGGCCACGCGCGAGAAATTTCTCGCGCGAAGCAAAAATGTCGCGAATTGGCTACGCGCGAGATGTGTAATTTTGCTTCTTCAGGCAGCTTCCTATTGGACTTTCTCACTTCCTTCTTGTTATTTTCTTGGTTCAGCTTCTTGGTTCATTTTCATTGGTTACTTATCTTAAGTTCTCAGTTCCTCTTCTTGGTTTAGTTCTTAGTTTAGCTTCTTAGTTCATTTTCTTTGCTTCTTTAGCTTAATCTCTTAGTTTCTCTTCTTAGTTTAGTTCTGGTTTCTACGCTTTGATTTCTTAATTCAGCTTCTTAGTTTATATTCTTGGTTTCTTTTTCCAGGTTCTTAGTTCTCCTGGTTTCTCTAGTTTCTCTTACTTTCTCTTGGTTTCTTCTTGGTTTCTTTTTAGTTTCTCGTCTTGGTTTAGTTATTAGTTTCCAATCTTTGATTTCTTAATTCAGCTTCTTAGTTTAGATTCTTAGTCTTTTGGTTAGGTTCTTGGTTCAGCTTCTTACTTTATTAGTTTTCATTTTTAGTTTCTTCTTTGTTTCTTCTTAGTTTCGTAGCTCTCGCGCGTAGCCATTTGATTACTTTTTCACAACGCGCTTGATCTCTTGCGCGAAGCCGATTAGCTACGAGCGGGAAATCCTCTCGCGCGTAGAACTGACCTTTATTATTTAGATTATGAAACGAAAGTTCATATCTCTAGAAATTACGTATTATGCGCTGTAAACGAAAATACAAATGACAAGTAGTTGTATCCTAATTCTTTGTGGCTGGCAGCACAGACGAGAAGATTTCGCATCTTCGTCCCCCCACCCAGAAATTGTTTCGCATTGGTTGTCGCCGGGTTTTTTTTCACTTGCACGATAGTGATGTCGTTCTCATATGACTAGCCTGTTTTTCAAGCACTGTTTATCATGGCTAATAAAAAATGTCTTGACGTAAGACTGAGCGAAATTCAAGAAATAGGGAAGAAACAAATTGTATTTCCTTTGCGTGTGTGTGTGCGTGCGTGTGTTTTTCAAAAAATGAAATTTCATTATGTTTTACTTCACCATGTTGTTTCAAATCAGGTTTCCAGTTGAAACTGGAACTTGACACGGTTTCGAAAATTCCGTACTGTGACTATTGTCTTTGAAGTTCAACTTTCAACCAGTCGACCTTTCTGCCAGCAACATGCGCTTCGCAGGTCTTTCTGGTTGAGCTACCCTTAGCTTGCATCTGTTGTCGAAAATGTCGGTGACAAACTTTTTAACGGAATGGCAGTGGGCCGGCGGCTCAGTCGGAGATTATCTTTAAATCTGGAATTTGAGCTTCGCAAATGCGTGTTCCAATAGTCTTGTCGACTATTGAAATCATCAGTTTCATATATCGGAAGGACTGGAGTTGCTGGGATAAATCACCAATGTCGTTGTACACTTCGCGCTGACAAAACGGAAACACACCTTGCAGCTCTTCATATTTTTACGACGGCGGCAGACCGATTCGACCACTCTGACTAATGCATGACTTTTCCAACCAATACGGCATAATATTATATAATATTGTTGTTAACATGCTTTTGAGTAAAAACATCTGTCAATTGGTACCAATCATGTACAAGTGCACCGGCAAAACATATACTGATACCGGCAAAAGAAAAAGCTTTGGAACAATTATCAAACACTAAACAGCGATTTCGTATCCAGATATTCAGATCAGGGGTAAAAATGGAAGAACTCCATAAATCCTGTTGGTGAGTCAATCTGGTCGAAATTCCTCTTTTGCGCCTTGACTGGTTGCAAACTCCGCTTGCTCCAGTGGCCAAATCCGGCTGAATCAATCATATCGAAGTTGCGTTTTTTCTTCTCAAACCTGTCAAACCCGGGCGTATCCAGCATGTCGAAGTTGCGTTTGTCCAAACCGAGGCGCTGTTCAGTGACGGGCGTCAATGTGGCGTAGCTGTTGGAGGTCATCCACCATGGTTTCTGATACAAAATGTAGTTCAGCCCGTCAAGACTGCGTCCCAGTCCGTAGCCGGATAATGGGTCCAGAGACTGGCCGGGCCTGCGCCGCGCTCCCGGGATGCTGGGGGTGCGCTGGGCGCGGTAGGCGATATTCAGAGGGATATTGTTGAAGAGAGTACGTTTATCCGTGGCCTTCTCAAGGGGCATTTCCTACAAATATTCATATGGTTGTCAAAACAATTATGTACTGACTGCATTTTTAGCCATTTATCGTTATCACACGTTGTCGCGATCTTAATAATATATTAATTTTAGATGAAATGTTCGGTTTTATTATGAAAGTCCGCAGACGCCAGGGAATATCCCTCTTCAAAGCAGCTAGCAGACTCGCTGAAAACCACAAACAACGGATATTTCCAAACGAGAGCAGTTATCACATCCACAAGATTACGACGGCATCAGCCAAACTTATTGTTAACACTGACATGTAGACACTGTGACTACCATGCAGAGTGCGCGAATTTAAGTTTAAAGCGTTACGGCGCCAGAGATCAAGGTGTGTGTCACAGTGTGTATGTTACAGGCGTTTTCGAAGTTCAGGAAAACAGTAAATTTTCCAACTGAAGATATACAGTACATCTGAGAATTTGAGAGCCGTAGCAAACTCGGAAATCTCAGGTTGGTGTAGTACAGATAAGTTCATGCAAATGCTGGCACAATAAGAAATTTTGGCACGACATACAAGTTTGCAGAGAGTAGACTACGTCGCTTCACGCGGTACATGATTATACACGTTACAATTATAACTTGCGTTTATGGTATGTTGTCCTCTATACACTCGCACAGTGCTGGCTGCATTGCTGATTACTTAATATGTAGCCGCAATGCCGAAATAATCCAGAACTGTGATGTCCACATCGCGAATTATGGCTTACAGCTTTACCACTATGTACAGTTTAAATAACTGACAAGGGGTGAATTCCGGAGCACAGGAGCCGATTTTAGATTTGACTATTCCTGCTTTTAGTCTTCTAAAACACTTCGTTTTTAGGACCAATCTTATCGGCGGAACTCAAGGTCCGCCTGGTCAACAGCTCAAGTTAAGTTTAAATTCGCCCATAGTATAACATACGGCGTACTTGCTACCGCCTCCAGAAGTCATAACCTGCATGAAACCCAACGGAATATGAAAGCCAGACACTGCCGAAAACATTTACCATTCTGTTCGTGCTAACCCACAGTTCCATTATTTTATACTACGTACTTTCGAAGAAGATTCACTCACATATTATGCGAATTATCCGAATCGCGAAAATTACTTTGGCTATCACAGGTGTAATGTTCACCGCAGGACATGACATTGTGATGTTTCGTCGAAAATGGTGCACCCAGAAACGGAACTGTGGGTTAGCACAAAAATTATGGTAAATGTTTCTGGCAGCTTTCACATTCCAGTGCGTTTCATGCAGTTTATGACATCTTGAGGCGGTAACATGTACGCCCGTATGCTATACTATGGGCAAATTTAAGCTTAACTTGAGCTGTTGACCGCCGATAAGATTGGTCCTAAAAACAAAGTATTTAAGAAGACTAAAATCAGGAACAGTCAAATCTAAAATCGGCTCCTGTGCTCCGGGAAGCACCACTTGTTTGTTTGGAATTGTGCAAAAATATTGCTTACGGGGTTCGGTTTGTCGGCGGGTGCGATTCCGCTGATTTTCCCATAAGCCAGCGCAATAACGAAGCAGTGTAGCAGGACAAGTGCAAGTGGGCAGGGTCCGTTGGTCCAGTGCATGATTACCACCACCGGCAAATATGTTTAGTTAGGTTGATTATCCTTCACGCGAAGAATTTCCGGATACGAACACGAAGAAGCCGTACAATGGACCAATGATGGTTAGCTTATTCGTTACCTAAAATTAAATGTGCTTTCATCAATATCGGTACCATAATAAATATACTAACCGCCATCTTAAACGGAACAATATTCATACTGAAGTGAACGGCAGAGACGAAGGAAATTTCATTTCAGAAGGAAAACGCTAAGTCGCGAGATTGTACAGAAACCGAAGAATTCAGTTCACTTTCGAGAACGCTATGAATTTATTCCGAAGCACGTGCGCACTGAAACAGATCTCAGAGAGCAAAATCACCAAACCACTCATATTATTATTGTTTAGATTCGATAATGCGGTCTAGAGCGCCCCGTTTATCTGACATCTCGCTAGGTAAACGCTAACTTGTATGGGCCTTTCCACGATAATTTAAAAATAATTTGCAGTTCTGTCGTTCTTGAGCCACGACTGTGGAAACAGAGATTGCAAATCTGCTGGTCGGAAAGATGATCATCATCCCGATGACCCTGTGAATGGGATCTGCATCCGGCAACGGAGCCCATCTGCGGGGAATAATAGCTATTGGCAACAATTTAATCAGCTCCCCTCAAGCTTCCCCGCCGGCGAAGAGCACATTCAGCCTTTATCAAGGCACAACACATTTATCAAAGTCATGTAGCTTCCTTCTGTTCTGCTGGGCTTAATTGCATTATGCTTGATGATTGGCACGAGTGGGCCAGTTACGCCACTTTGGAACAATTCTCTTGAGCCAGATTACAGTGGACAGACATCCGAACAGGGCAATATAGGAGAACTATACTAGGTCACCAGAAGCAGAAGGGAAAACTCCCTCCAATTTAGAAAAATACGATCAAAAAATAATATGCAGGGAGATTATAAATATTCTATTATTCTGCTCTTGGAATCCTAGCAAGTACTCCGTTAATTTGGGTGACAATTTTACAGACGTAGGCGATGTTCACATGCGTATCTGGAATATTTATAACCAACAAGTTAATTGTTCGAAAAATCTGAAACTTCTTATCACAATTTGACAGTAACATGTGTTTCACGTTATAGATACGCGCTAAATCAAGCTAAGTGTGCCGCTAAAAGAGAACTCTGCTCGCCTGCCATAATCGCTATCAGCATCGATCCACAGATCTAGGCAACACGACAACGTCATGCATACCTAAGAGTTATGTGTAAAATACAACCATCCTTTTTTATAACAACTTTTAAAATATATCGCATTAAATTACACTTAGAATATTTTAGCGCAATGCTCAAATTTTCAGCTAATTTGAGTATATGATAGCTGTGCAGGGTCATTCCGGACAGCCGCGGGCTGTGTAATCAGGGAATACACAACATTTGCAACAACCCGGTGAATCACGGGCACGTCCCCCGTTAGCAGCGTAATCATCCCCAATTTGGCTAATACTGTCAAGAGCACTTGAAGGACTGCACAGTTAATTGGACAGGCAGCGAACCCGTCCAGTTGAGTGGCCGCATCAATGAGAACAATTAAAGTGTCACTGCCAATAATGATGCCGAACGGCGCCGGCACGTTTCCGCGAACCACGGACATGCCGTTTCCCGCCGACGTCACCACGAAATCGTGACCTTTGCTTCGATCGTTCCGCGGCACCCGCTAACAAGCAGTACGCAACTGTACGCAACTAATGTAACAGTTTCTGTCAAATCGATGTTTAATGCAGTATCAGGATTCAGTGGACTGCAGAAACGTTCAAAAAAATGTGTAACTGCTGTAGGCTTCTGGAAAACGAACATTTTCTGGTATTGATTAGCAGCTATTTTTAACTTTTCGCCCAATAATGCCTATATTCCTGCAATGCATGATGGAATCACAGGTCTGGTTCTATAAGCACCCGAATTCATTATAGTAGGATATCGTTTCACACTGCGATACAAAATCGTTGTTGTTGTTATCTGCGATCGGACGACGTACTTATTTGAGTGACTACATCATGCATGTGCGATATTCCGCTGATGTAAATATTATAATTTATTGAAAGACCTCAAGTACTGCACTGTATGCACTGTATAATACGCAATTCAAACCGATTCAACTCGTGTATGCAATACGAAAAATTCAGAGGTTTATCGGATCCATTCATCACAGACTTGTATTGAAGAGCAGAGACAAACGTGTAATTATGCGTTTCATTTCTGAATTTGTTACAGGAATTATTAGACGTTCACGATTATCGGCCGGCATATACATTACGTATGGAATTAAACAGCCACTGCCACGTTATTCTTTTTACAAATGCGTGCAAGTTCACAAACTGTTCAGATTGTAGGTAATTAGACGAAATCTTTCTCATTGGCCAAAACCATATCAAAAACCTTTCGAGTGAACAGAAAACAAATGGTCAGCTGTTGAGCCGAAAATCCAGCCTTACCTTAATGTACCGAGATACCACGCACTTGAATCAACAGGAAAAGAATCGCACCGACAGCCAACCTTCCAGTAAACAGTAAACGCAATATAGCAGAAACAATCCCAATGTGAATTCTCATCAATCAGAACATCCAACCCAGAATGCAACAATCGAATCCACCGCAAACAGCGAGCATTTATACAT
>JAQGAU010004842.1:0-10995 GCA_034698045.1 Paramacrobiotus richtersi | reverse complement strand
AGTGTACGGTGGCGCGAATTATTCAAAATTCTTCCCGCGGAATTCGTTCATTGATGTGGCTGACTTTGGCAGTCCGACAGAGCTCGGAATGTATTTGCGTAACATGACACAACAGAAATACGAATATCTGCATGAATGGCGGTTTGATAGACGATTTGAATATCCAACCAATGTGTTCACCAACACATCGTGGGGTATATGCCGACTGTGTGAACTCTTGCATTTCACTAGTCGGACCAGCAGGATTGTTGATCTGCACCAGTGGTGGGTTATCGAAGGGAACTGCACATCATTCAGAAATCAAGCAAATTAATTCGATAACGTTTATTTACAGTTTCCCTGGATGATGAATAAAAGGTTTATGACGAGTTTTGACATACGATGACTATCTTTTCTGTTGTTCTGTGACGTTCTGTCAGTTTTTACGGTGGAGTTTTAGGAATAAATATTGCTGGCTGTGGTGGTGATAGTCACCGGCAGTTTCTCATAATTATTACCAAGAAGCGAAATCCGCCCGTATTCGCATACTCTTTCGATACCAAAACTATCCATTCGCATCGATATCCAGAACTACTGACGCAAAATTTTACAATCAACTCTAGTGTTAGCGCATAAAATCCATAAACAAAACTTTATTCGTGAATAACGAACATTGCTAGACGTTTGTTTTGGGGTTGGGTGACGGACATATTTAGCGTGGATCCTTTACTGTAATTGTGCATAGCGGCGCGATTACCATTGTTGCGGTGATAGTGGCTTCTATTCCCGCGTGCACGGATTATTATGCACTCATATCTGTCTGTGGATTGTTTGGATTCTTTGTCTGTACGTTTTGTCCAAACGACACTTAACTTTGAGTTGTTTTTTTGACTGACTGTTTCGTTCATATTGCAGGCCCATTTAGTTCTTTATTAATTCATTCGAATGCGTAATCCACACCGGAGACTCATTCATGATCATTGATACTCACAACAGACCCATTTATATATAATATCTTGACCATCGACTCAGTCTTGACCATCGCTTGTGCCGTACTGCATGCTTTCGGTTAGACTGGCCTTTTACTGCAAATTTGCAGCTGATTACCAAAAATCTGGCGTTTCCTACGGAGACTTGCCAATTTTCCATCCTAATAACCCTTGCCCCCCAATAACCATCGTTCTGCGGTGTTGATCTACTGTTATCTAGTACTAGTTCCTATTACGGAACTCCGTCCCGGGATAGCAAAATCTCCCTAACCAAACAATCTGCGGCCGAATAGATTATATGATCGGATAGAGCATAGCTCAAAACGGTGACACATGATGTTTGATTTGAAAAGAAACCCACGGGCAGTGTACGGCGAGAAAAAACAGAGTTTTGTGCCTCACACATACGCTAGATAATACAACCAGATAATAATACCAACCAGATATGGAAGCAGCACATGACCGGTTCAAAAAACAAGCAACAAAGACATATAGAAACTCGGAAGTGAGGGATTCTGTATACAGCGATGCAGTGCATGTAAGCTGGAAGGGTTGCAGTGAATGGGTGACCCACAAAGTGAACGCTCCGCATTGGCTTGAACTGCAGATGCTGTTTACCAGAAAGGGTACTTTTTAGTGTTGATTTAAATATCAGTAATGAATTAGAGATATTCGCGAACTGGGGAGGTGTTGATGGTAAAAACGAAATCACATGCTTTAGTATCAAACGTTCGAAACACAGAACGGAATGAACCAATAACAGGAACGGGGTATTTGTTTTAGGACCAGACGTTCCACCTGGAGCTGAACGAACTAAGAATAATATATGCTACCAACAAAATGCATATGTTCTGGTATCTCTCGTGAAAACAGAACGCATGCCGAACAACTTTTATCATTGTCCACATCCCGCGAACAATTTAGAAAATAAACAACACTGTTAAAAATGCGAAGTGTGACCGGTAAAATCCGGCGGTAACGGCAAAACTGCCCGGCAGACACGTTCACCTATGAATAGGTACGACGGTCCGGAGGGCGGAAATTCCATCTTGCGTGAATTTCTGTAACCAAAAAAATTTTCCCCCAGGATCCGCGTGCTCAGTGACATCAACTTAAAGGTCATCTGGGAAATTTTTGCCAGAGGCCTCTAAATAATTGGTTTCTACGGGGAAAGATATCCGGCTCAAGCTACCCCCCTGTTGAAGCCGATTATTTAATAAGCTCCGGCAAAATTGTCAGCGTCGCCGAATCATCTAGAAAATTATCAAGAAAGCATATTTTCCTAATATCGGTTAGCGACAAAGGTTCTAGATCTAGGAATCACGCGAAGAACATAGAAAATTGCTCAGACAAAAGTGCTCAAAACGCGTTGTGAAGCATAATGGCGCACTAGACCGAGAATTTGTTTAGAAGAAGAGCGGAGAAGCATAACTTTTCGAACCAATCCTGAACACTGATCTCAAGAAACCCTGAGGCGGCAGCCGAAGGTGTTTCTTGGTACAATTGCTCAAATAAATAAGCCTCCATTTTTCTCCTGAAGAAACTCGCACATGAAATGATAAAGACGCATTGTGGCTCGTCTTCCAGAACCTTTGCCTTTTTACGATGCGAAAAGTAACCAAGTGTTATCAGCGTAAAGGATCACGTGTGCAGCATGTCGGCTTATGCGCGGCCGATATTGTTAAGACAACGAGGTTTCTCCAAATCTCTGGGCATGCTGCTGCAAACACCTCCGATAATACGTAATACTGTCACTTGCCGAAACTGAAAGAAATTTAGAACTATGCATCCAGTGAAAGTTTGTCCGAAGGAAACCAGACCAGAATGCATGGTGGCAAGAGAGCGTAAGCAAACAAGAACGAGATGTGGTAATGTGCAATAAAAACAAAGAAAGCTAAGGTCATCCGAACTGCCAGAACGGCATTTCCTGAACAGTGAAGCCGACTCAAAGGTTGACAACACGGAACCACAGTCCTTGAGGCAGATATTCACCAAGCCAATATTCGAACGAAATCTTTCGAATCAACTAAACAGCAGGGTGCTTTGGGTCTGGAGAACGCAAACTTCGTCCAGCCTAAATTTTTCACGCCGAAAAAATCTTCTTTGCCGAGAATCCACGTGCACCAGTGGAATCAATCATTACAGGTCATCCGGACATTTTTTTCTTCGTACAGTACATAGTCGGTTTCAGCCGGACCGTTTTGCCGCAGAACCATGCGTAGATTCATCCAGATAATTTTTGCCATAGCCCTGTAAATAGTCCGATTCTACGGACAATGGTGTCCGGCTCAATCCGTCCGGCTAAGCGGATTATTTATTCAGTGGGCTCTGAAACGAGTGTTTGGCTGAAACTGCTCACTTCATCCTGCCCGGCAAAAATGTCCTAATGGCCTGCAGGTCAAAGCACACGGAGCCTCAGAAAAAACGCCTCAGAGCCCCAAAACTCAGAAACCTCGGGGTTGGGCAAAGCTTATGCCGGACAAAGTTTTACCGTCTGGACGATTTCGATGGCCACAGGCGAGTGATGAAGGCATGCAGAAACTCTTTTTTATTACGTTCAGCAACAATCAAGAAAACCTCAAGAGAAAAAACTTTGTTTATTGATCTAGGCTACAGGGATCTAGCGGAACTGACAAAATAAATAGCCATGACCATTCTTTTAGAAGTGCTCAAAACGCAACGGCTGTAAGCGGCTACTAAGCGCAAGCGCTCGCACTTGCACCCTGAACATTTGTTTTGACGAAGCATAATGGTTCAAACCAATTCCGAACACAGATCTCAAGAAACCCTGAGGCGGCAGCCGAAGGTGTTTCTTGTTATTGTATAATATCCCTTTATAAAATACCAAAATAAATGCCTTTGTTGTTTTGTTGAACTCTGGGGTGAGCAAGCGGTGACGGTACCTTATTGTTGCAAAAATGCCGTTAAAAGATCAATTTATGTGGCCTTTTTTACTTTTTCCCCACGGGGTTTTGTTTTTGGCCCATAAATAATACGGCATCGAGAAGATCTGAACAGCAATAAAGGTTATATATATACTGATGTCGGTTATCTTGACCAGTCGAACTGGCCTTGAGCAGCTGCCCAGTGCTTTTAGCCATTCCCAGTTTGTTCGTGGAATAGGCTCGATGGATGGAATGCCTATTGGAGGTAAACTAGAAAAATTAACTACAAGCCGGCGTTCGCGATAACGTTCTGGGTCAGCTCGGCGGAGTTGATTCTGTTGGTTGTGATTGCTTCCGTAATTGTTGTTCTAGAGTTTCGTCAGCGTCGACATTATCCACAGGACAAGAGTCCTAGTGAAATGTGTGCGTAATGGAGTTCAGGTGCAGTCGCTTCTTCGTTCTAAAGTGTTTGATATATGTACGAGAAAAGTGCACTCGCTGATTGCGGGCACTGAATGACCGAAGCGAAAAATAATTTATTTGTGATAAATTTATTGTTATGAATAATTTATTAGTAGAATTTGTTACTACTTCTATAGTTCGTTATTATTTATTAGTATTAAATTTATTAATAATTAATATTAATTTACGGCTATCTACCGACCGACCGACACGAAACCCATAATTTGAGCTGAGTATAGAGGACCTTCGCTCCGCTTCGGTCGATTATTGGTATCCGGTCATGTTATGGTTTTAGAGCGGTTTGTAAGCGTTGATGATTGGTTATCTTGTTGAGAAGTTAAAGAAACTGCCATCAAATCAAATGAATGCTCGGTCCTCTTAGCTGATACTGATGTACACACTTGATTTTATTTTGTAACGTATTTGTCAGCTTCGTCAATTATCTATCTGTTCACCGGCTGCCGATGCATTTATCAATTCGATTAATAATATATAAGCGCTATTAGACCACACTGGCTTTTATACAGTAACCAACAAAGTATTGTGTGAGTTGTATCACAGCATCCGCGAAATTTGAAAAGCGAACAAATTACTCATAAGGCAGACAGACAATGCACATAAATTTTTCACAAGTAACGAACGAAAATTATCAGCAGCTTCGTGTTATCCATCTGATCGGAGCGGGCGCCCGCGTCGACTCAGTTGTTGTCCCCAAACTGAGCGACAACCCACGCCAAACCCCATTTCAAATTGGTCAACATCCACTTTAAAGCCTTGGTCCACTGCTCCACTGAGTTGAACTGTGCACGAATGGCATAACTCGCTCCCGTGTGCACGTCCCTAATTCGTCCATGCACCGGATCAATATCGTACGGCAGACAAAACTGCGAACCGCTCTTCTCCACTTGCATTTTAAACTGGTGCAGGCAGTCTAAAAACGCCGCCATGGCATGGTCAAATTTGGAATCCCAGAAAAATTTGAATCCACCATCTCCGTATAGCGGCAATTTCTTGTTCTGCTCTTCTAAACATTCGATGTACGAATGACTGCCGAAGGGAACCAGTCGGTACTTATTGAATGAGAAGTTCATTTTCTTTGCCAGCGAGTGGAGCAGGAGAACGGTCTGTCCCCATGCGGCATTGATTTCCGGCCATTCCACCGGTGAGCCTGGAAGACGGCCCAACCGAAAACCGTTGATGGTGCCGAACTGGTCCTGATGCCAGATATGAAAGGCAATATTGAAGACGTTGGTCTTTTTCAGTTTATCCAGTAACATCTCCGCGACTCGCATTTGGTAGTTCACACTCTCCTAAAACGTCCGAATGCGCAGTGTTAAAATTATTTCACGTATATCCTGTACAAATACGGAATAAGGGTATAGGATGTCTATAACCTGCTGGTAATCAGAAACCGCACCGTTGCGCACAGATACCGCAGACTGTATCAACGCAGATCTACTGAATGCACTTCAGATTTCACGTCGAGTACCGTAGTATAAAGGCGCAGTACGACCTCGCTTAAAACTCGAATGTGCATAGACTAACACAGCGGCACTGAACATGCAGCTGATTCCCATTACTTCTAAAAACGTAACTTTTTTCTGCCAGCGTAAGTACCTCATACTGGAACAAATAACATACGGCTGATTTGACGAGTGAATTATCCGATAAATACAGAATAAATAACAACACCATCAACAATTAAACTGCAATGTAAAAAAATTACGCTGAATTCAAAGCTGTCGAGTTTAATTGCACATTTATAACAGTAACGCCTGTAACGGGATTTATTACCTGTTCCTCCTCAAGCTCGCTCATTTCTCGCTCATACGCCGCGCGTTCTCTATAATAATCCTGTTCAGCCAACTGAATTTTGTTCCTCTCCTTTTTCAATCCTTCGAGTTTGTTCAGTAACTCCTTCTTCTCCTCTTCGGACCCTACCAGCTGTTCCTTTAACGTCTGCTCCTCGTCCATCAGTTCTTTCAGCTGCACCTGCAGTGCAGCGATATCTCCTTCTTTCGGCCCATTCTCGCCATCCGCTAATCCTTTCTTAAACTGCTTCAGAAAATACTCGTACTCCACACAATCCTTCTCCACAGCCTGGATCTCCAGTTCCAACTCCTCCATGATACTATCCGCGCAGGAACTGCAAATCGGATGATCCACCGTCGAGACAGAGGACAGCAGTTCCATCAGCTGAATTTTGCTATTATTTTCCTGTGGTTCTTCGGAGAATACCAGTTTCTTATAGCCCAAGGGAAGGGATTCCTGGTCTTTATCGGGATTGTCCATGGAAGCCATGTAAAGACGCTTCCGGATGTCTGCTTCATCTGCCACAGTGAGATCTTTCTGTTGGACTGATGGTCCATGAGAGCGCGTGGGATCTGCGGAAAGCTCAGCAAGGATCGCTTCCTCCAGCTGGTAGAAATTGGCATCCACATCCAGCATCTGGTGACAACGCTGACAACATACGATACGGTATTTCAAATCCGCCGGAGGGTTTCGCGCGCTATTCGGATTATTTGGATTTGAATCGACTGTTTCGCCGAATTTTGCAGCCATGATCTTGATTCTTATGCACGTAACAACAATTCGCAAGAATCTAACAACTCGGACCTGGAATTTTAAAAAGGCTAAAGTACCTCAAAACACAAACCGAGAAAGGATCCAGCCATACAATAGGTAGGTAAATTCGAAGTAGAATTGCTTGGAAATTTTGCGTAAATAATATCGCTCCAAAGAAGAACACCAAAGCAGGCAAAGCTACAAACTAAAACTTAAAATGTGACGAATCGGATTTTCCGCGAGCCAGCTGTCGATATCTGAAAAATGTTTGGCTTGTTGACTGCAATCCCGCCTGCACCAAAAATTCTGAATTTTTGCATAGCAGAGAGTTGGTATATTTGGGCATAATTTACTATACAAAGCGCACACACGCTTGCAAAAATAGGCTTAAGGCATAATATCTCTGTACTGTTTATTTTGTTTTCCTTTTTTGGTCTCACTGATCCAGTTTCCCACAAACCGCTAGACAGCGAAGTTGCGCATTATCTGGCAGCATGATCAGCCTAATCTCAGTGCATGCAGATTTGTGGAACTGGATTCTGCAAAATCATAAAAGTTATACCTTCTCGTTTTGTGATTAGTAGACTGATTGCTCGATATCTTTCATGTGATATCTATTAATTTTATTGTTCACATGTCATTGTTACAATGATCCTGTCATCACCCAGCTGATTATTGTTATTAATTGATTTGGATCGATAATTTTGAGCGGTGCTCTTTACTCGGGCTTTTCCGAGGGTCCTTGCTACCTAGACTGATTGTTATGTTGTTCGAATCATATATTTCTTTACTGGAATTTTGCGTCACAGCCAAAAAATGAGTCTGGGCACTCAAACCGAGCGTCGCCTGACGCTGGCCTGTGTTATCGACCTCTTGGTCCCTGAAGGTCTCAGCGCCCGCCAAAAGGCATACGATGATGTTGTACGAGCTGCCAAGGATCACAAGATCAATACCTACCGCATCGAATTCGATAAACTGGAACGATCCAAAGAGACTGCGGTTCTGGATCTGATGTACAGTGCGGATGTGGCGATTGTGGACATGTCCCTGAACAACCAGCAGATTGGACTGTCCGGGCATCTGGGTGCGAGGGAACGCTTCGGGATGCAGGGGAATTTCGTCATTTACAACAGCGAATATATTCATGGGCTGTTGAAGTCGACTGGTAATTGTAATTACAGAGAGTACGGATTTTTTTAGATATAAGCTATAGCGAATTTACGAATTTCTAACTGTGTATTTTGTAAAAGTAACCATTTGTGATTTAATAGTAAATAGCCCCTAGTCTTGTTTTTAAGTGTCTTCTGATTATTTACGTACCTTTTCAAAAATTTGTTCTGTTATCGATATTTGTTTGCTGTCTGCGATTTATTGCCGCCTTCGCCTAGTTCTTGAGCTTTACATTCGTTGAAAGTGTGGGTGCGGCAACCATCCAGACTGATAAGCGCACATTCCGTTTCTCCGGAGATGTTCTTGGTAACTGTAAGTTCCATTTCGTGCCGCTGCATTTTGGATTCTTTTAAATTTTCGCATATTGAACAATTTTTCCGTACAGCTGTTCGAAATGCGGATGATGCTTAAGTGGTGCGAAATAAACGTTACATGAATTATTGAGCTATACTGTGACTTTTTAGGTGGATCTGGGATGAACAGTATTGGATACTCATTGTCGGAAGATGGTGAACGGTGTATCGTGACGGATTCTTGGATGGCGGATTCCGGAATCAGTCTTCACCAGAAACTCAAGCAGTTGCTCAAAGATGTTCAAGTGACAACTTCGACACACGCTAAAGAAAAATTCTTGGATGATCTCCGGAAGGTGCGAGAAATGCCCCACGATCAGCTTAAATCAGAATTCGATAAGCTCCGACAAAGACTGAACAAGGATTCTTTACTGTTATCACCGGAGATCATTTTTAATCTCCTGATGTCTTACAGGTATATATTGTAATTTAATTATAGGAACATTTGCCGATACAATGTGTTTTCTCTGCGTGCTATCGTGAATAGTTTTAGTAGAGTATTTGTGTGGTTGCCGCAGTTTTAGTCTTTTATAACCGGTGGGATGTGTTTCGCGTATCTTACAGAGATATCCAGGATCATGATGCTATGATCAGTATTATGGAGGATGTGCAATCTCATCAGGATCAGCCAAATGCTCAGCAGTGTCTCCAGCCTGATTTCATGTATTGGTATTGTTTTGGTTTGAATCGCCGAAATAAACCTGGCGATCGGGATAAAGCACTGCACTTGATGGAAAATATCTGCACTGATCTGTATGTTGTGCCCGACGCCTTATGCTTGTGTGGACGCATCTACAAGGATATGTTTCTGGAAAGTGAATGCAAAAATCGCACATACATTTCGAAAGCAATTGAATGGTACCGGAAAGGTTTTGCAGTAAGTTGAAAAAATCTCGGGCATGTGATGCGTTTCGATCGATTGAGTGTTTTTAGGTGAAGCCAAATGAATTTGCCGGAATAAATCTAGCGACGCTGCTGGTTGTTTCGGGAGAAAAATTCGAAAGTTCCAATGAACTTCAAGCGGTTCTTATGCAGCTCAACCATATGATCAGCCGCAAAGGAAGTCTGGAACTCATAGATGACTACTGGACTGCTGCTACGTTCTTCGAGATGCAAGTTTTGTCAGATGATTTTCGCAAAGCGTGCCAGGCAGGGGAATGCATGTACAGGTTGAAACCGCAGGGATGGATGATTCGCACCACAATGCAAAACATCAAACTGATTGATCAGGCGAAGCGAGCGACTGCGAAAGTATGTTAAACCATAATATGGTGTGTTGTTACAGTTATCGCTGCAATATGTAAACCCAAAAAAATTATGTTGTGTAAAATTAAGGCCATCTCAGAAACACGGTTTGATCGATTTAAATCGAAGTCGTTACTACGTAGTAATTCGACACAGAAAGATACGGACGCATGTTCGTTTTAATAAGAATTTGTTTGCATTGTTCTTTTTTGTTTTAGGGCATCGATTCTGTACCTAGTTCGCGCAGTAGTTCTATCGCTGTGGAAGACGATGAGGAAGTATACCGGTTCTGGTTGGAGTTTTTTGAGGACTTTTACGTGCCTCGCCCCGACACTGCCCATTTTCCTGTGTTGATTCTGGACGACAATTCTGGCGAGCGGCATTTCATACCTTTCTACGTGACCATCAACGTCTGCGAAGAAATAGCTGGCGATAAAACGATCAAGTTCTGGCAATCGGGATGTGCCGATGGCATCGAGTACCTGTTGAAGCCAGAACACGTGAAAAGTGCCGCGCCCAATAAACAGGACGAACGCTGCCTGTTTTTGTATGTCGCGTATCCATTTTCGGAGAATCTCCAAGTGTATTTCTCATCGGGTAACCAGCGGGATCGATTCTACGCATTGTGTAAAGAATTTCTCAGTTCGACCGATGATTATGTTGATCTGGATGATGAAGGTCCGGCGATGGTCTATGACTATGATTACGATAAAAACGGCCAACGAGTGCTCCTGGGCAGTGGAACATTCGGGCGAGTTTATGCGGCGAAGAATGCCAACACTCAAGTGAAAATGGCTGTCAAAGAGATTCGAGTGAACAATGACGGAGCGGTGCAACTCCTCCATGACGAAATTAAGCTGCACTCGAAATTACATCATAAAAATATTGTGCAGTATCATGGATCCGTGTATGAGAATGGTTTTTTCAAGATCTTTATGGAACAAGTTCCGGGAGGGAGCTTGTCGGATCTGTTGCGTGGATGGGGTCCGCTCAAGGGAAGTGAAGTGACTATAGCGTTCTATAGTCGTCAGATTCTCGAAGGATTGCGTTATCTTCATGATCAAAAGATTGTGCATCGAGATATCAAAGGAGGGAACGTTTTAGTGAATACTTTCAGCGGTAAGTCTTTTTCGAATAAGTTACCGCACTTTTTTTTATTGTGATCCATTTGACAGACTGCGTTCCAGTTTTTGTTCCCTTTTATCGGGTAAAGAAGCTGTCAAAAGCGGATTATTATATTCAAGGATTTTTTAATTATGATGGTTGGTGTTTTAGGCGTTCTGAAAATCTCGGATTTTGGCACTAGTAAACGTTTGTCCGGCTTGAACTCCAACGCCAACTCGTTTA
>JAQGAU010004841.1:0-10995 GCA_034698045.1 Paramacrobiotus richtersi | reverse complement strand
TTGAACAATGACACCTTCTTGGAGCCTTTTAATCCCTTTCTATTCCGACAACCTGACACGCAGCAGTATCCCGGTCGCGTGAACTCACCCTCCAACAACTGATTCGGTTCCCACATGCAGTTCCCGTTTAGCAGACTGGGAAGGGCTTTGCGGTCCAAAACGGTCCACTCGTAGCTTCCACTTTTCCGTCGTTCAGATTGAGATGAAAGAAAATGTGCACTGCAGATTCTCGTTTCGGTGTCCGGTATCCAGCCATCATTAGGTCGTACCCGCTCCAGCCAGATTTCATATCGCGGATCTTTACGAGCAGGAAATCTGAAGAAGTTCACTAGCTGCTGACCTCGCAAGGTTCCACATTCCGCCACGCAGCACTTATAGGAAAACCTTTTGAGATCCGCACTTCGCGGTTCTCGTATCGGGTGATCCACAATCACGTGAATCATGTCGGTCGGCTCCCACTTTGTTTCTCCATTCAGTAGGCTAGGTAATGCGGAAGAGATCAGATCGGCCACCATCTTACCGTTCTCCTGCCTGCTAAAGGTGATCTGAGTCGGAAGAAAATGCGCACTACAGATTCTCGTATACATATCCGGAATCCACGCATCGTGGGGCCGCACTCGTTCCAGCCATGTCCCATAACGCGGATCATCTTTTGCGACAAACTTGAAAAATCTGACAACTTTTTCCTGTCTGCTTATCTCGTCATTCTTACATCCCGAAACACAGCACTGGTAACACGAACTTGAAGAGTCCATCGGCTGCAGGCCGTTGATGTTGCTTGGGGTCTTCGCAGTTAACGATGGAATCCGGATGTACGCGACAGGCTTAAATTCTGGCTGCAAGCGAAATGTATAGAAAGGAACAGCGGACGGTTTCAATGCACCACTACCGACATCAAAATCCGTAGACAGGAAGTGATTCTCACATATCAGTGAGCTTGTGTCAACAATCTGACCGGCTCTTTCAGCGGAAACAAACTTACACCATGTAGTCGAGCTAACGGGATCTGCTGGGAAACGAAACAATTTCAACCATTCGGACGACTTAGTCAGGCATGGCTTTCGCTTGGCAGAACACACCACACATACAAGCATTTCCGTAACATCCGTCTCCCATTCCCGCAGACCGGAAAAATGGAAAGCCGAAATGCAAGATAACTGGCTTGGTAGTGCATTTGGTAAGAGCGTCTGCGTCCCAGGGTCAAAATCCTCCGGCAAAAAGTGTTTGCTACAGATGGCTAAAGGATATTCTTCAACCCAAGTGGTCGCGCAGCGTATGCGATTAATCCAGGTGGTATAATGAGAATTCGCACGAGATATGAAGCGAAGCATATAAACACCTTTCACTCCAGCATTCGACGATGTAACGGAACAACCAGGAACACAACAAACCTCGGTCGCAGTCATTGTACTCTCCACATTCCTCGCAATCGCAAGGGGAAGCATGCCGGGTATATTGCACAACTGGACAGTGGGCGTCAGAGTACCGTCCCGGAAAAGAACAACCAATTTCGGCGCAGTCTGGGTATGGCAGCCGGTCTCCGGCATCTGAACAGATATTTCAGCATTATTCGTCGTACTGCGAACATCTTTCACAGTGGAATCTCTTGGTATTTCTTCTTCCGAAGGAGAAGCCGGAGGATCTAACCACAATGTCGGTTCCACGCGCGGCATCACACCACTTCGGACCGTGAACTTCTCCTCACCGCTCTCCTGAAATCGTGATACAATCTCATTCAACAGGAAGTGGTTTTCGCAGGCAAACAGATCCGCATCTCTTGAGATTTCTTTAGAAAGAGCATTCCATTTCTCCCGTTCTTCAGGATCCGTCGGAAAAGGAACAAAAGCCAGCCTGGCCGCTGCTTTGTAATACATCTGGTTTCTCATGCGCCAACACCCACAAATTGCACACATACGATCTGACGGGCCAGGACTCTCCGTTCTTCTCATCATGAACACTCCCACACACGCTAACTGCCGTGGAATGGCCGTGGGTTTCAGAAAGAGCATTCCGGATATAAGTGACAATTCATAATCTGTGGCTACGAAATGAGCACTGCATACTACCGCCGAAGGGCCGGGCTGCCAGGAAACAGAACACCGCACACGCTTGGTCCATTCCCAGTGGAGGCGTTTGTCTGTTGGGAAAGCGTGGAATCGGACGGCAGAGACGCTTCTCAATACAACTCCCTGGCGGCGTCGAGACGGACAGCCCGGGACGCAGCATACGTTGGGGTCGTCATCGACCGGGATTGGCGGTAACGATGTCGCATCGATTGCCGGTATGGCTACAGTACTTGCATCGTCTGCTGCGGTAACGGCACGCGATCGTAGCTGCTTTGGAGCTGGAACAAAAGCGAATTTTAGGTGTATATTATAATAATTTTTTTTTCAAAACACCAAAATAACATTATAACTGCTCTGCAATTAGTAATATTCAAAAAACAGTCTAGTCAGTATATGAGTTCCATATAATTATTAGCAGTCATTAATATCGGAAGCTATAGGGAGCACTGGAGTACGCGTAAAAACTGAATCAACACAGACGCATAAAAAACGAAGAAAGCGAAATCCTAGGTTTACACCGAAAAATACACCGAAAAATTAGAAACTCAAAGCTTGCCCAAGTCTTTTTCACGGCAAGAAAAATCTTTGCTCAAGTCTCTCAAAGGCAACGGAAAAGTGTGAAACAATATGATGATTATGGATACTGAAGGCAAAATGTTAAAGAACCAATAAGAAGCTGGAAATTTACCAGACTAAAAATTACCATTAACGGTGACTAACCTTGATAAGTTATTTCTGGACTGTCTGGTCGCGGCACATGCGGCGCCTGTGGACGCTCGGATTCGGGCTCAAAAACACATGGCAGCGCATCGTACTTGAGTCGCTTCTCCGTCCTCCCTGAGTCATCCGCTGCTTCTGTTGTCAGAACATGAGCCTCGCGGAAATGTTGACTGCAGATTGTACTTGTCGATGAAGGAGTCCACTGACTCCCTTGCAAAGTTCGCTCAATCCAGACGGCGTAGCGCGGATCATGCGGCTCCGGAAAATCGAAGAACTCCACATCAGACGAAGACCCGGATGCACAATGCAGAACGGCGCAGTTTTTATCTGTGGATGTCATGATTCAGGGAACAATCCCGTCTACCACAGCCAAGTAGCATTCGTTTACCTACAAAATTCTAGAGCGAACATGGGGACAAAAACATGTCAAAGATTCAAACTAGGCATTTGAATCAAATACCTAAAAAAGTGTGGACAAGGAGAATGATGCTCACTTGGCTGTAGACTGTAGTTGTAGTCACGGTCGATCTCTGGTAATCTCAGCACTTTTATGCGGAGCAAATGCAGAAAATCCCATCTCTGTTTTTAGACTGGTAATTCTAACTTCCTGGAAACCCGTAATGAAAGCATTCCTCACTTGAATATTTTGAGAAAAAAGATCGACATGTCTACTTCACAGCAAAATTGATGCATTGAGGACCGTCTGCAGTTCTGGCGGAATTTGCCGCCCGCCCAGGGCAATCTTCTGGTGAATTTTTAACAGAACTTCACGTAACACTCTTACGGTTAATGGTCGACTGTTTCCGGGCTGTTCACTTGTCAGTGCGAAAAATATCCAGGGTCTATCCGCAGTGACGTAGCTGAGAAGAGAACGCTTCCACCTTTCGGGTGGCACCTTTCCTGAAACTCCACCTTTGTTTCGTATAACCGCTGGCACAGGCTGATATCACTGACAATTGTCACAGTATGTAGTATGGATGTGTCTGAACGAATACGAATGAAATGCCACTGAAAAACCCTGTTGATGTAATGCACGAAATTATTGAAAATTCAGTTTATGAACGTGAAGTTCGCACTTGATGATGATATACCACAAAAAAAACCCACTGTTGAACAGAAGATCACAGAAAGATTCAGCATCACAAACATAACAACAATGTTCTTCGTAAACTTCTCTCTCGTTTTTTTTGCGCCCTTCGGATAATATTTCCTTATTACTTACGGATTTTATGAATGAAGCAGTTTCTCACAACTCAAGAACAACCGATGTACTTCGAAGTAGCAAATATAATATTAAACAAAACAAGTCAGACACAAAAACGCACACAGATCTTACTAATAAAAACACGTGATAAACAAATTCTACACCCAGACGCAAAATTTACCATGTGAAAGAACAAACAAAACTACATTCTGCGGAACTCTTTAACATCACGAAACTTCATAACATGTAACGTCCAGTACAAGCATCACACTACCAGTTCTTTTTCCGCCTGGTCCGGAGCACTTTATGACGGCTCGCTTCCCGCCTCTTATGAAAACCAGAAACGTGGCCTTGCAACGACTTCATGGAGGCAAAGCGTTTTCCACACTGCGGTTCATCACACTTGAACTGCAACTCAGCATCGTGGGTAAAGAGATGCATTTCTAGATCATTCAACCGTGAGAAAGCACTGTTACAAATTGTACAAGAATACTCCGCCAGTGCATCAGCCGGACGATGCTCATCGGACATATGCCACGCTAACAACCGATAAAATGGAAACGTTTCACTGCACACCGCACAAGTGAATCCATCCCGTCCTTCGTGACCTTTGGCGTGTTTGTTCAGCTCATCAGGACTGGCGAATCCTTTATGGCAAAGAATGCAGTTAAAAATGGAAACGGCTTCAATGCTGACGTTTCCAGTTGGATTTTCGGATCCGTGTTGTTCGATATGTGCAACTAGTAATCGGTAAACTGGAAACGTTTCCAAGCAGATTCCGCACAGGAAGCCGTAGTCAGTTTCATGAGAATCCACATGCTGATCAAAGTCGCTCTGGCTGTCGAAGATTTCGCTGCAGATCACACACTTGTTGCTCCTTCGGCGGCAAGTCTACAAATTTCACCATTTAAGCTGTCGGATATCAAATCATACAGTCCAAAACAGGTTTTGAAAGCCCATTCAGGTATTCTAGAACCTTACTGCCATTCAAAGATTCCGTCTTCAAAAACGTTTTCAGGGGTGCTAAGTAGTTTTAGGACACAAAAGAAGCTTTACAAATAGCAGATAATTTGCAAATCATTATTTTATTCTGTTTGTTACACTGCAAATCAGAAAACCTGACCTACGCGCCTCTGCACTTCCCGGTTCTGGAAACGCAAGGATTAGCTAAAATTACTAACCTTTACATGCGCTTGTAGTCCAATACGTAGGCGAAACTCTTTACCGCATTCCCTGCATGCGTGACCTTTATGCGAGTACTTATTGTTGTCCGTTGTAGCATTTTCCGGAGTAACCGCATCCTCATCGCATGTTTCCGTTATGAGCTCCGTGAGTAAATCATCCTGCATTGCACCATTTTCCACACGTTCCCCGTGTTCTTCGACATGCTCCACTAGTTCAAGCAGTTCTTCGAACACTTCGCAGCACTCTGGGCATTCTTGTGGAAACTGCAAACTTTCGGCGTATTCTTTTCTTCCATGTTTGTATATGTGCAGCTTGCACAGAGCCTCAGCAGCGAAAGAGACCTCGCAGATTTGGCACGTGGAACGTAGCGTTTTGGGAGGTTTCCTCAATCGGTGGAAGTCTGGTTTAGATCGTTTCGGTTTAGACCGTTTCCTTAAACCACGTCGGCTATTAGTGCAAGAATTCCGCTTTGTGACTGGATGATAATGGCGCATGTGCTCTTTCAGGGCAGCGTACCATTTATGACAAACGGGACACTTTTCCATACATTTTCCATGCTGCTCGACGTGATCCATTAGGCTTGTAAACTCTTGAAATGTTTCACCACATTCCGGACATTTCCGCGGGAATTTGACATGATTCCTCTTTGCATGCTTATACTTGTGCAGCAGATACAAAGCGTCTGTCGGAAATCGTAGACCACAATCACGGCAAGTCAGGTTTTTCGAATAATCCGGATGGACACTCCGCATATGCGCCCTTACGCGGCTAAACCATTGCTCGCACACTGGACATTTCTTCAACCCCGTACCATGTTCATCCACATGTTTCGCTAGCTCACTCTGCTCCTGAAACACCCGACCGCATTGTGGGCACTCATTTGACAACTGTATATCTTCAATATCTTCCACAGTTTTATGCTGGAAATCGTGCAGGTTAAACAGAATTCCCGTCGGGAACCGCACACCACACGTCTGGCAAATAAAACTTCTCGGAGGTTGTTTGGAATAATCATGTTCCAGATGATGCTTGGGATGATAACGACGCAGATGTTTACTCAATTCAGCCAGCCACACACCACACACCGGACATTTTTTGGACAATTTCCCATGCGTATCGACATGCTCTACCAGACCTTTCTGTTCTGCGAAGACCTCGTCGCAATCTGGGCACTTCTTGGGAAAGGTCATGTTCAGCACATGATCTTCGCGTCCATGCTTGGTCTCGTGTATTCCGCACATAAAATCCGTTGTAAAACGTAAACCGCACTCTAAGCAGGGTAAAGAATGGGCTGTTGATTGGCTATTCCAGTTGCGTTGTATTTTCCGAGGAGCGAAATACTCCGGATGAGTGCGACGCAGATGGGCAATTAAGTTAAACCGCCACTGATGGCAAAGGTGACACTTCCGCACAAGTCTCGCGTGACTATCAACATGGTCCAGTGGGTGTTCTATTTCGCCGAAGGGTACATGACACTCTGGACACATCTCGGGCCATTCGGTGCAGTCGCTACTTTCATGTCTAGACCGGTGAAGCTCATGGAGCATCTCCGTCGGGAACCGTAATCGGCATTCGTAGCAAGTCAACCTACAATTTGCAAAAACTATGTTAGCCCAAAATGTAATGATTCTGTATATGCCTTATAGTCACAGTAAACACAGTAAAAAATCACAGTAAACAAAAACGAACAATCATTAACAATCAGATAGCTCTTTGGCTTTGCAATACATCTATGCTACTACATAACTCCATTTGCCTGACCTGTGGAACGTGGTCTTCAAACGTTTGACAACCTTCTGTACAGCTGAATCGGGACGAATGCGTTTCTTCCCAATTGAAAGGTTCTCGCAGTGTGTCACTGGATGCTTGAACGGTACGTATTCGTGATCCGGATGTTTAAGCCTCATGTGTCCCAACAAGGAACCCACCCAAAGGTCACATACAGGACATTTCAGCGAGAGTTTCCCGTGAAAATTAACATGTTCCACCAGCTCATCCAGATCTTCAAACATTTCATCACAGTGCGGACACTTTGTCGGTAGCTCCATATCTGAAACGATTTCCTCCGATTTCCCGTGCCTGATGTTGTGCAATTGGCACAAGTAATCCGTTGGAAAACGCATACCACATTCTGCACAGGGCGCGCAAAAGACTTCTGAAGTGCGAGATAGACCATCTTTATCGCGGTATTCACGCTGCGAACCATGTCGGGCATGATACGCCGGATGATTATGACTTATGTGTTTGCTCAGATTAGCAAACCAATGATGACAAACTGGACATTTCCTTATGCTTCTCCCATGTTCATCAACATGTTTCACCAGCCCATCCAAGTCTTCCAACAACTCATCACATTCAGGACATTTCTGCGGAAGTTGGAGATTCTTGGAAAATTCCTCATTACCGTGCTTGCATTTATGTAATTCGAAGAGATAATCCGTCGGAAAGCGTAAACAGCATTCATAACAAGTCATAGTGTGAAATAATGTTTTCATTCGTTTTCCCGTGCGCTGAAC
The DNA here is from genome assembly GCA_034698045.1 of Paramacrobiotus richtersi. Lineage (NCBI taxonomy): Eukaryota > Metazoa > Tardigrada > Eutardigrada > Parachela > Macrobiotidae > Paramacrobiotus > Paramacrobiotus richtersi. The sequence goes on along the minus strand of JAQGAU010004841.1, from coordinate 3,304 downwards.
TTCCAAGACTTTCGTACGTAGCCGTGGCAGCACTGGTGGAATCGGATATGACGGGTGACTGTACGCCATATGACGTTTTAAGGCACCATACCACTCCTCACACACGGGACATTTGTTGATCGATTTTCCGTGCTCGGCGGCATGGTCCACAAGACTACCGACATCCTGAAACACTTCCTTGCATTCCGGGCACTTTTCTGGAAATCGCACACTTTCCGCATTTTCAGAGGCTCCGTGTTTGTGCTTGTGCATCCGATACAGGGACGCATTAGTAAATCGCAGACCACATTCACAACAGTCCAAGAAAAGCGTCATTCGTTTTCCTGTTCCACAACTCTCTGGATGATATCGTTTGACATGGACCGCCAGAGCCGTCGTGCTGCACAGATCATTACACACGGGACATCGCACTAACTTCGTTCCATGATTGTTGACATGCTGTAATAACTCGTCAAATGTAGTAAATTCCTTTCGACAGTCAGGACACTGACGTTCTTGTCGTTCCGCTGTCACGCTCCACTGACTGTGGCTGTACTTATGGAGTTCCAGCAGACCACTTGATCGAAACCGTGTAGTACATTCCGGACAAATGTTTCTGTTAAAAAAACCAGACGTATCTTCCCTCCATGCCCGGCCTCGTTTCTTTCTGTTGGGGGCTTGGTTCATGGTGATGTCCAGATCGCCTTGGATAGTTTCCGGTAGCGGTGGCACAGCACTGGCAGGTAAAATAGTAACGGGAAGATTCTGGAATGACACGTTGCGGATATCGCTCTCACTGCCTTCAAAACCGCTGGGAGATTCTCCGCCATCCCCGATGTCCACGAACTCCAGCGCGTCCAGTTTAATAGCTACATCAAAGGCAACCAAATGTTTACACCGCAGATACAAACAACAATCATAAAAAATATCTTGTCAAGTAAAAAAATATGGACTTAGGTGGTAACCTTTGCTTTGTATCTTATTTTATTAAACCAGAAAGTAATGGTGATTTGTATTAAGTTTTCTTTCACCAGACTGGAAGCTCAGAAACACATCGCACCTAATGTAACCTCCTCTGAAACTCGAATCAAAACCGAGAAATATCATGCGAGAAGCGAGTGATCGCTGTCGGAATTACAATTCTGAGCGCAACTATACAATCACAGGACACACACTTAATACACGACTGTACTGTCAAGTTACAAGTCCTACCTGTCGCTCCACTTTCGGGATGCAAGTCCGGGATAAATGGCTTTATATCCGTTATCATTTCCATATACTGTGCAGAATACCACACCCTTAGCTCGTCGTGCGTTGATATCGTCCTGGAGGTCACGAACACGATTTCCAAACCCCGGGCAAACACCAGCAGATTACTAGTTTCCATGCTGTCCGCCCATCGCACATACTTCATCCAGTTACACGCATAGTCCGATTCGAGATGGTAATGATTCCGTCGTGAGCCCGTACCCGCATCGGAGACGGCAAAGTACCGCGCACCGGCGTCTTCTTCAGCAGTCAGTGGGGCCACTAAAGGTCCGAAGACAGTATGGCGAGGGACAGTATCCTTCGCGAAAATCGTTTTTCCTACAACCGAATACACTGAAATGATGCAAAGACGTCTTATTAAAGGACTGTCTCAGACATACCATTTGCAGAATCGTTGCAAACGTCCATGTACAGCACATTCGGCAGACTGCCTACTGCCAATGATATCACCGGCTCATCGGAGATCGTATTCGAATGCAACCAGCAGGGCGTTTGAAGAAATGTTTGACAATTCGCACAATCTAAAACACCATGCAGTAAATGCAGCTGTCCGGTTTACGAAAGCAAACGATGCTTCACTTACACATAAGAGCGCTTTTCCCGGCTAATAACGGCTTCGGAGATTTGGTAGGTTCGTCATCCATGGAAGGCAGGGGTGGTGGCATATCGGGCACAAGGTGCACTATAAGTATGAAGTATTAACATCAGTCCGATATTTCTTATTCTACAGCTGTGCAAATACTGCCAGTCCAATCTTACGGGGATTGATAAAAGTATCAGCGGCATCATCTTCTGGTAGGCCGTTTTCGGGCGGTGTCTGCCATCTCAAAGCAAAAGGTAGTGACGTGTCCTCGTCATCTTCGTCCATAGAAGACACATCCTCTAACTGCGAATCAACCGCATCATCGTAATCCGTTTCGGTATGGTCAACTATGCCATCTTCCACGGTTTCCTCCATATCCACATCAGGAGCGTCGAATAAGTAGCTTTCACTAATGTCATCGTCATAATCACCATTCGACCAGGCAAAATTTCGTTCAGATGGCACAGCGTTGTTCGCCAACATCAGTTTCGTGGTTTTTTTATTTTCCAACACGCAGATCAAATCACCCGATCGAAAATGGTTTTCGCATACAACCGATTCATCAGAATGAACAAAGTCCGGGTGATCTTTAAGGCAAATGTTCATCCACAGCTCGCGCTGGTCGTCGTCCGCGGGAAACGGGAAAAAGGTCAATCTCTCAGACCGCTGAAATCGGGTTCGGTCAGCCATAGGTCTCCAACATCCACAAACACAGCAGGTCTGAATCTGTCCACACTCTTGACTCATTGTGGTATCCGCTCCTTTTGGAGACCGAAACTTCTCCATACATTCCAGCTTAGAGGGCACCGCGGTTTTCTTTGTCTGTCTGGTCCTAGGTTGCTTTCCTTTGGACGTTTCTTCCACAAAATCTTCCGGGAGGAAATGCAGATTGCAAATGCGATCATACAGGTTAGGACTCCATGAAACAGCGCAGCGAATTCGCTTGACCCATTCGTTATACCGTGCAGATGATCTAGTCGGGAAGATATGAAAGGTGATCCTTTCCGAAGCGGATCGACAAGCAATACGCGATGCCATCGAGCAGCCCGGTACAACACATGTGGAACTGGGATTGAATATCTGCACTAAAGACGTGTCGTGTTTCGCCACAGGGCCGCCAAACTGACGACTCTGTTGCCTTATCAGGAATAGTTCCAACTTGGGGTCAACGTACTCCAACTCCAGTGGGAAAAGTAGGGAAGGAGCAGCTTCAGCCAAGAGACAACGCGCCTCATTCGCCCCTTCAGATTGTGGTTCGAAGGATTCCGGAGGAAAATGATTTTCACAGACAAACCACGACGCGCTTTCTGCCAACCTTCTCGAGTCGATTTGCGTCGCTTGTGTTCCAATGAAATCAGTCCACTTCGTTTTCAGTTCCCCGACTGGAGCGGGGAAGAACCGAAGTCTTTCCGACTCCTTTAGCTCCCTGCTGGTTATCAATGGTATCAGACCGCAAATAACACAACCCACTTT
>JAQGAU010004840.1:0-10997 GCA_034698045.1 Paramacrobiotus richtersi | reverse complement strand
AGCGGATGATTAATCCAGTTTTCAGTCTGTAGTTTATTTATATAATAATTATTCTTAATTATTGTGGTTTTATTTGCAGTTTTATATATATTTTATCCCGCAGCAACTGTGTGGCAGAGTTAATAATAAATTCGTTGTTATCTGACGGTGATATCGGTCCGACGATACAGAACAGTTGAATCGCTCACTCACAATCGATTGTTGATGTAATGGAGCAAAATTGCAAATGAACTGTGCAACTTTGTATATATTGCTTTTCTTTTTTATCAGAAGGAATCGAGTAAGGGAATTATTATACCGTAGTACAGCCGCAAAAGGTGAAGTATACTGACTGCCTGACAAAAAGTTCTTGAAGTTAATTCAACAATAAGGTGACCATCAAAATTGTAATCAGACACGATCCGTTTATCTGAAAATTCACTGGACTTGTAATAGTTTAATAGCAAGAGTTTATTGGCTTCTACAACGGGGCGTTGTCCCTTTATGCAGTGGGCATCACGACATTTATGAAAGCAACACAACAGGTGGAGTGGAACAGCTCATTGTATAAAGTGGTAACAACAAACAAATAAGCGTCTATCACTGTAGTTTCACCGTTTCACGCACTGTGTTACGTCTTGTCCGCAGTACTGACTGCAACCGTTTTTCGACCAGTTACACTGCCAGCCCAGAAACTTCGAAAGACATTTTGTGAATACGATTTTGCCTGAAATACGGTTTACGCCACCGTAAAGGTTACCAGTGCTTTCTAATTCTACCTGACTGTGGTCACACGTTTCCCAGTTCCAGTTTCCAAGATAGAAATGTGGATGTAATAGGATAGACTTGTAGATATACTAACATCGCTTTGGAAAGCGTACAGCTCTTTTAAGGACCTTCCGGACAGCACTCATCAATGTCGAATGGACCGAACTTGATTATGTTAAAAAACGCTGCAATCGCTGCATTGTTGATACAATGATACAGTACACTAAACTGCTGTCCCGTGACAACTTTATAGCGACGAATAGTTTTAAGACGCTGCTTATATGTAGCGATAAAAGTCCTTACCAAGCGGTTTTAGCGCAACTGTAAGGAAGAAACGAACACTGTAGTGGTGCGGAAGGACATGATCATGCTTTGAATTGTACTGCTTTGTGCACAAGTGGAATACGAAAACTGCGCTTTCGAAGGGAAAAGTTTCTACCGCCCTGCGTTGCCAGTGGCTTGCCACTCGCATGCGCAAGCAACATTTAGCTGGCAGTTTATAATGGCCATGGGACTTGTCACTTGCCCCAGTGAGAAGTCGACCCCTACCTAGTCAGTAGCCTAATCCTACGTATTTGACGCGGTTCTAGACACCAAACAGACAATGTATGACGAACTGCAGGCTTTGTGTTTCGTCGCTGTCTTCGTTGGCTGGATCTACATCCTGATCAACCACTATAGGTTACTAAATGAAGATCGACCCATTTCTCCAGATCCTATGACTTCACAAAGAGTTCTCCGCAGATCAGCATCCCAGGATTCTCTTCACATCGACCACGACGCATGTCTTTACGATGGAAATTCCGGCAGATCATTTGTGGAGAATTCGCCTTCAACAGTATCACGTTTGACTTGGCGTCCGCGACATGCGAATACGACGGCTGATAATGGCATTCCGGTCCTTGATGGTACTTCACAGTCTGTACCTGCCGTTGTGCCACATGAACCGTGGAAAATGGTACTGAACCTGTCGCGCGAAATCAAAGACCTTTACAACAGAATCCACCGTGGTGGGGAGGAGAAGCGCCATGGCATCATCGTCAGCATCACCCAGTTCATCACCGAACGCAATGCTGGAGTGGAGGTTCGGCCGTTTGGCAGTACAATGACTGGTACATATATCACTACCAGTGATATCGATATTGTGGTGGGATGTAAGGATCCCGTTCCCGAAGCGTGGAGTTCGGTAGATTGGCTGCGAAGGTTTGAGCAGCAGATAAACGCGGATCCGAGGGAAATTTGGAGCGTGCACACTGTACGGACTCGTCCTCAAGTCCCGATCCTGATCATTACTCATAATCCAACCGGAATTCACCTGGATATTTCGGTAAGCGAATTCATTCGATCCAAAGTATAAACGAAGTCAAAGTCAAGTACCCGGAGAATTATGTTATTTCTTTTGTCTTTTCCGCTTTTGAAGGACAGAACCTAATGGAACGTTAGGGTAGTCGTAGTGAATTGTAAATCTTTTTTTTAAAGAAATTTCTCGATGGATTAATATCTCGATGCAAGGATTAATATTGATATCAGTTCAAAATGTCCATACTCCGTAACGCGGTGTTTAGCTCTGGTAAGCCCAAGTTGGTTTGGAAAGGCAGCTGATGGTAACAGATGTCATTTTTCTAGTGTGACCCGTATGCAGCTACCAGTTCCGGAGTGAAAAACTCAGAATGGATAATGGCATACATCACCGACCATCCCAAGGTGGCCAAGCTTGTGGTCGTTCTGAAACAGATGCTGGAAAATCGCGACTTGCACGGACCAAAGAAAGGCATCAGTTCGTATGTCTTGACGTTACTGGTGATCAGCATGTTCGAGCGGAAGAGAACTGGTGGAAAGAGTCTGGGGGAGATGCTGCGCATGTTCTTGGCAATATACGATGTCGATTTTGATCATAATAAGGATGCCATCGCGGCGGATGGATGGATCGTTGATAAGGCGGATTTGGGCAGACGGCTGGTGAAACAGAGTCCCACTCTGAGCATCCAGGATCCGGTCCAACCGGGAGAAGATGCGGCATGGTCTTCCCAAGGGTGGGAACCCGTCCAGTCGGAGTTTGCAAAGGCGCGTCGGCGGCTGAATAAGAAGATTTCCGACGCGGTGGATGCTGGAGACGGCTGGAACTTTCTGGACGCCATCTTGTAGAACGGAGAAACTGGAGACATGTTAACTATTATTATGTATTCGCCTTTTTTTGCTTGTTCTGTAGATACAGTCTACAGATGTTACAGATGCTGCAAAATAGGAATTATGTCAGCGCAAAGTATGTGTGTTTTTGCTTCTTACCAGACTTGTCAAAATGCCCATCCGCTCCGCCCGCTAAAAACAGACTTCCCGCTTTCCGCCTACCACCCACGCCAGTAAAAATTACCAAAAACGTATAAATCATGCGTATGCGCATGTTGTCTGTGATCGAAATTAGGGTGCCGAACTAGGTTTTTCAGGGCTTTATAAATGCTGCACTTACACAGTTCGCGCGCAGCGCGAAGCTATCGAGCAATCTCGACCAAAACGTACAGAAACATAGCATAAACATCACTTCTGCAGTAGCTTCACCAAGGTAGATGAAATTCGCGTTAACGATCCAAAGCAAAAATTATGGTCATCTGTCTTGGCTTCACCCACTTTTTTCCTCTTTTCCCACTCCCGCCCACCGCGACAAAACTTCCACCCATTCCACCCACCGGCTAAGCGCCCCCACCCACGCCCACCCACCAAAACCGTGGGGGTGGGTGGGAAACGTGGGAAGTTTTCCCACTCCGCGATACGGTGGGACATGTCTGAATTCTACATACAAGGTTTTATTTTGTTTTCGCGTACTGCTGTTTTTCTTTCACTTTTTAGTTGGCTTGTGATCGAAGTAACCCAAAATTTTCAGTGGCTATCGTGGGTACGAGGAAAACGCAAACGATTTGAACGGTTGCATATCTGAATCAACTCGTCCTCAGGAGTAATCAATTTTGTGATAAAACGAACCTTTTGATAGTTAAAAGCTACTTCCAGAAGGTACGTTTCTACGGACTGTACTTGCGTATCTGGGTTTTATACTGGCCCACTATTATCCATTCTGAATGAATATCTCCATGCATGCGTGAAACATGGCATACAAGTACTTCTTAAAAGTGTGAATAATAATTATTGTATAATTCAGGACAAGGGTGGTCTGCCATGGACTACGGAGTCACATTGGAGTGCAAATACTGTACACCCACCACTGAATGGTAACCTACTAACCATTCCGAAGAAACCCGTAGATTATTCGAGCCAGAAAAAACCCATTGACCAATTCTAACCTAGCTAGCGTAAAACTGCATGGAATAGTGTTGTCGAACGTGCGTTATTTGTGGTATCCTGACAGGACATGGAAATGAATGGTTACAGGGTGGTAGCCGAGGTGGAAGTTGATAATAGACCCCATTCGCTGGAACAATGCTGAACACCTCCGGTTAGTAGCTAAGGCTGTATCTACAAGGACACATGGCGTGTAATTCAACTGAGCAGCGCTCTACGGGTTACGCCGTTTACATACTAGCGTGTACTGAGGCTTACTCAGGTACCAAACTCCTTTCGCACGGTCTGAGTACTGCTAGTTATGATATCCTGGTTATTAAAATTATATAGTACTGTTCCATTTACGCGCGGACTTATTGTTATTGACCATGTGGCCCATTCCCCCATAAAGAGTGAGTTAGAAACTATCGCAGTGCCGGTGTGCTGTAGTCCCCTTCCGATATCGCCGGGTTATCACTTCAGACTTCAAAAAACAGAAGTTCATCAACAAATTTTACAACCGCGCACGATTTGAACCCAGAAACTCCATAGCTAACGTCGTATTGAAAATCCTCGCAGTTCCAAGAACAAAACGTCCTAAGTAGCTCCAATGGACAAAAATGCAGTTAAGTGTTCCATCCAGGAAAGAGGATCCGTGACATGGACTGGCCGCTTACCCCCATTGCTGCTGCGGTTGCCAGAATAGTTCGACTGCACCCTGTAGGACGAGGCAAATATGGTGGATCAACAGTAACTATTCGAAATCAACCATTAGTTTCACATTCTAACAGTGACGCGTTACTATCGATAAAAAAAACTTACTAACTGTTTACTATTCCCACGAAAAACCTACTTACTGTTTACTATTTGGAGTCGCATACGTCTTACTGTTTGACCAGCCAACGGTTTACTTACTAATACTTATTAACATTTTTTTACTTCGAAGCTTTTGCCTTTTACATAGAATCAGTAAAACACATCATTTTTTAAAAGGCTTTCTGATTCGTTTTCTGGTGAATCAAGCGACTGAGTGCACTGACTGAGCAGTTGAGCAACCATAAAATGCAGACAACCAGATCACAGTTGCAGCACCAAGATGCGAAATTACTGTTTAATAATATTGTTAGGCTACTGTTTACTGTTCATGCACTATCGATTTACTTACTGTTTAACTAGTAACGCATCACTGCATTCTAAAGCTTAAGTCCGCATGAAGGAACCGGACCATTGCTAGGAGTAGGATGATACAGCTGTTCCAGTGCAGTATTCAAGACCGGAAGTATCAACCTAGGGACATCACCAACAGATACACTTCTTTTATTTTAGCCGCTTATCGATTTTTTATTTATGATAGATGGTTCTCTGGCCAACTGCCGCGGCCAGTCACATTTTACAAAGCTGAATTTCTGTTGATGTAACTCCACAAGGTCTCAACTGTGCACATTGAATCATTCTGCTGTCATTCAGCAGCTTTCCAAGACAAGAGTACATGTACATACTTACAGACGACAGTTAGACATAGTACACACAATCATATGGGCCTGCATGCAGACTGAGCATTTCAGATATAACCTGGCGGAGCTGCGAATATTGTTTTCTTGCTTTTAGAAGAAATATGTGAGAGTGAGAAGTATTGATTCGACGGACTGTAGGACCCTATCAGGCATACATTTTGAGATAATAAACGTACCGTTACAGGCCAAGTATGAGCTCCTGCTTATTGACTGTCGTATCATACATTGATGCCGTCACGTTGCCCGAATTACACAATTCCTTGACCCACCTCACAGTAAAAAGTGTTGTACACGACCGGTGTTAAAACTATCGACGCGGCGAACGGGGGATAAAATGGGTATTGTAGCTGAAAACCGGATGGTAACCCTTGAAGCTCGAAAGAGTTGTATCCAACATGTGCATCAGTGCTCCCGTTGCATTTGGCCGGGCCGGGCTCACGCGTAAAGCACCGCTTAGATATAATTTAAGTAGGAAATTACTAGTTACATGACAGTTGTAGGTGTTCTGCTAATACTGCCGCATACCGTTATCGTAGCAGCCGTACCCGGGGTAGTAGACACGGTGGATGTGGTGGTTGTCGTTGTAGTGCCAATACAGTGAGACAAAGAGGACGTATCCATCTAACGAACCAGCAAAACACTGTAAGAACCAGCTAAAAAGAACTGTACAATCTTTCATTAGCACAGCATCTGCAGGCGGATTCTCCATACGGACATATAATTAATTATGTTAAACCTTGACGGTGGTCGGGGCGTGACCTTGATTTCTACGACCGAGTTGCACAACAGTAATACAACATGATTTGAAATTTGAATCACCCGTGCACTCCACGTGCCAAGCAACGATCCACTGTACGAATCACTTGCGTTCAGAGTGCCGTAATAAATAATTCCCGGTACCACGTAGCATCCATTCCCATAGGTGCTTAAGCTAACAACAACTGATCCATCGTTCTGTACTTGGTTGCATGGCATGTTAGTTAATTGGTAGGACACTTGGGCGAGCGCACATCCCTGAAATAGTTTTAATACTACAGCTATGTGCGCAGAAGCGTTGTAGTGAAATCGTGCATTTCGCACGAGGTCATCTCACAGGAAGCGATGTTACATCGTTCGCCAGTTATCTTAGCATAACATGATAACCGCATATACAAGCAGGGCAACTTAGTGGGTTGCAAAAAGCTGTAGCACTAGCGAACTGAATTCGATATACGCAGCCAGAAGAAGAACTCTGTTGGGAAATTTCAAGGGTTGTTCTGTTTGTCGTGCTAGTATATCTGCCTTGCTGCTACGAAAAGGTTATTACACATACAAATTTGCGAAATGCCTTCGTTCAAAAAAGTACAAAATCAAGAACCGAGGGGGAGGGGCCGGCGGTGAGGGGATGGCCCCTAGCCTTTTTTAGCCTGCCGTAATCGTTATGACCTGGTAGTATTTATCTCCACAAGCGAAAGTACTATCTGATACAGCAGAATGAGCAATCAATCACCTTGTTCTCTGCGGTTTGCAGTGGTAATTTTACTGGCAAAAGCCTGAAAGCACAGACAATCAGTAAAGTAGTATTGGATCTGTGTAATGTGTAAAGTGACGACAGAGCATTATTACAGAATATTATTATAACTTTCGCTTCCCAGGGGAAGCAATATGTAAAACGTGCCAACTGCATAATCAACGGATAACGAGTTCTGTTAAAACTCGATAATTATAAGTTTCTGATATACATGTAACATACGTCGCACATTTGTTTCTTTTTGCGTGGGAAAGAACACTTACGGTAAAGCTGTCCCAGAAACGAGATTCCGTAGTGCCAGTCACACCCAAAACTGGTAGAATTGATCTTTTGTCGGTTGTATCGTTCTGTCGGTTAACGCGCAGCTTTCTTCTACGTTGTGAGTTGTTGTAAACACACAAAGTGCCAATACAGGGGTTAGGGGTGCTTTGCCAAGTTGAGCACAAAGTAAAGGCGGTTTTTTTTCAAAATTTCACGGTAGTCAGACTAACTTTCTGCTACAGCTTATTAGTAGATCTTTTATTGCTCTTCCGTTCAACCTAGTCGTGGACTTAATCTGCTCAAAAATAATTTCGCAAATCAGTTTCGAAGTGGAAGGCCGGGACTTCGAACAAGAATGTCCAAAATGCCTTATCCAAAATTATAGGAAAATTATCTGATTGTAGAAATTGTAGAAAAATTATCTGACCAAGGAATCAGCGTCTATTTGAAGATCTTGGCCTGATTTATCCAAACAGAGCAAGGGGAAGCGAATGGACTACCGAGAGCGCCGAAGAAGCGGGATGCGCAGAACCATGTCCTAGGGCGCTAAGTTAAGTCGTTATTGGCGATAACATGCACGTTTTTTGCACCGGTATACGATACTGTATTCTAAACATTTTTTGAGGGTACTGCACATCTAGATCCTTTGTTTATGTCGCACAACTGAACTGTCCGCCCATCGTCGTTTTATAATACATTTCCTACTTTGACACGGAAGGATGCAGCAAGTACCGTGTAAAAAGACCAATTTTTTCGCGTTGCGGTAAAACAGTTTAAAGATTCAATTAATTTGGACAGCTCCCAACGACTGACCAAAACGTGCTCATCTTATCACTGCTGAACCGGACTGCCAGTCTGAGTACATGTTGGAGAAGAAAACAAATTTGATCGGTCAATAACAATTTACGAAGTCGTACTCAACTTGACAAACGTTGAACCCGAGAACAGGTCGCTCTGCTGTACACGAACGTATTTCAAAGTCTCAAACCGTTTTAAACTTCGCATTACAATCGCGAGAATCACAGTTAACCCAGAAGTTTAATAATCCAGAATATATGAAAATGTGCGCACCCTCGATCATCCATTTATAAAAATACAATTAAGGCAAGTAGCTAGTGGAAATTCAACGAACGATTTCTAGCCTATCCTCTAGACGAAAGTTGTTACTACACTAATGCATTTACAGAACAATGATAGTATTTTTCTTGATAAATTAAAAATTAAATGCAAAGTGTGGTCAGGGGGGACAGGGTCTTCAACTTATCTGTATCCGGATACCTGGCTTACCGCTAATATCTAGTACTAGTTCCTATTACGGAACTCCGTCCCGGGATAACAAAATCTCTTAAACCAAACAATCTCCGCTCGAATAAACTATACGATCGGATAGAGCATAGCTCAAAACGGGGACACATGACGTTTGATTTTGAAAGAAACCCGCGGGCACTGCAGGGCACGAAAAAATTGATTTTTGTGCCAAGCTGCACATACGATACACAATACAACCAAATAATTATTACCGAAAAAATATTGTTAGACGTTGCTATGATAAAATTCATGTAAATGCGAACGGTCAGAAATGTTTATCTGCATCTATCGTAGTCCCAAGTGGGTTTTTTTTGGTAGAACCGCAACCGCTAAACCCTGCACACTGCAGTTTATTCGTTCTGGTCTTGCCGGTAACGTTGTAGATCACAAGATTAACTTAGACCAACAGAGTATAATTACGATTATGGAAGCAGTATAGAGCCGGTTCGAAAAAGAAGCAACAAATCTGTGTGCACAAAGCCAGAAAGTACCTGAACCCTGAAGTTAGAAGCGTCACCTAATCTCGTCCAGGTTTTAGCTTTTGGATAGAACAGTTTTTCGGGATCCTTTATACAGCTATGCCTAACAGTACATGTGGTATGGGAGGGATGCAGTGAATCGATTTTCGTGACCCACAAAGGGAACGCCCCGCATTGCTAGGCTTAGTCTGCAGAAGCTGTTTGCCAGAAAGGGTACTTTTCTTAAAGTGTTGGCTTAAATAAAAATAAACAGGTATTTCGCGAACTAACGAGGTGGGATGTTAGAAACGAAATCATTTGCTTCAGTATCAAACGTCCAAGCTGAAGGGAAAGGGGTATTTGTTTTAAGATCAAACCTTTGACCTGGAGCAGAACGAAACAAGAATAAAACTGGCTGCGCACGAAATATTTTCTAGTTTTTCTCATGGGAACATAACTAAACAAGCAACAATTTTCTCGCTGCCCGTATCCCATAACAAGTTTAGGAAATAAGAAACATTGTTAAAAATGGGATGTGTGAACTGCAAAATCGGGCGCTAACGGAAAAAACTGCCCAACGAACACATTCACCTTCAACAGGTACAAGTCAACGTACAACAGTTTGGAGGGCGGAAATTCCATTCTGCGTGAATATCTTCCGCTTAAAAATCCGTGATCCGCGTGCTCAGGGATATCAGCTACAAGGTCACCCGAACAATTCTTGCCGGAGCCCTCTAGCTTTTAGGGTTGGTTAATAATAAATTGGTTTTTAGGGCAAAAATGCCCGGCTCAATCAAGCCTTTGTTTGAAGCAGATTATTTATTCAGCACTGACAATAGAACGTTGCCGAATTAACCAGAAGATTACCAAGAAAACAGTTCCTTAGATTAGGTTAGGTTTATTCGTTTACGGTCCATGTACACACGGGCAACATTCCCTTATCAACGTTCACAGGCCATCATGAACTACTATAACAATGTTTACGTTTAACAATCAACAAATTTACAAAATCAACAGTATGCAGAAAAGCAAAATCAGAAACAATACTGTAAAATCACTGATCAACAGATGTCAAGTAATCCTCATAAACGTTCTCCTTGATCCAGTCCAATTCTTTCCATCGAACGTCCTCGAAGGATTTCTGGAACTTAGCTGCAGAGGTGTAGGCTGTCACTTCCAAATCGAGTTCATTCCACAGGCCAGCCATTCTTCTGGCAAAGGAATCATGAGCTGCTGGAACAGTAGTGCCGCCGGCGTTCGAACCAATGGGACGCAATGGGTAGGGATGACGAAACATTCGGTCTGCCCGTCTGGTGTTACCTAAATCAGTTAGCGACCAAGGCTGTAGCTCCAGGAGTCGACCGGAAATGACGAAATAAATAGCGAAGGATCTTCAGATAAAAGTGCTGAAAACGTGCTGCGAAGCAAGCGTTCGTAATAGCATATCAAACTAGAATTTGTTTAGTTTGTATAGGAAAAGCGTGCGGTGTCACACTTTCGCGCAAAACCTTCGGTTTGACCGCAGTCTAGCCCTAAATAAAAACCTTTAATCCTGTAGGATGCCTGTGTTCCGGTATTTTCCATGTGAACAGAGCTAAGCACCGAACAACCTTTCCCAAAAATTATTTTCATACTGAATCCGTGTGCTCCAGGGAAATAAAACTGAAGGTCGTCCGCACATTTGTGCTTGAGCACAGTAAATAGTGGGTTTCAACCGGGCACTTTTGCCGCATAACCATAAATGATTAGCTTCATCCGAACAATTTTTTTCACATCCCTGTAGGTAGTCGGATTCTACGGGCAAAAGCGTCCGGTGCAAACCGTTTGGCGAAGGCGATTATTTTCTGGGCTCCGGAACAAGTGTTCTGTCGAAACTGCTCACTTCATCTAGCCCGGATAAATGCGCGAATGACCTTCAGACCAAAGCAC
>JAQGAU010004839.1:0-10997 GCA_034698045.1 Paramacrobiotus richtersi | reverse complement strand
TCGCAGCGCGTGCCACGGAGCGAGAGCGGCCGGTGAAACGCAAATTATCCCTTTATTCGTATCTCATTTTCAATCGGCCCAGATTACGCCGTCTCATGTTTCCGGTATATTTGTTCGTGCGCGCGCATTCCGTTTAATGAATGGACTGGCTTGTGTACTCGAGCCGTTTAGGAATTTTTCCTGCCAGGTTTTTTTCGGAAATATTTTTTCTTTATTTAGCGATTTATCGATAAATATTATTCTGATTTATTAGTTAATTTTTATTTTCTTTAATATATTATACTGTTTTATTTGGTTTATTTTTTCCATAGCATGTTTTTGCGTTAATTTTTTAATTTTATGTTGTATTTTTTTCGTATTTTGTATTTCCTTATTTGCATTTATCTGATTTTTCTTCTTGTGTTTATTATTTTGTTTATTTCGGCTTTTTTGTATTGTCTGTTTTGCATAGTCTTCCTGAAATTGTTGATTTTCTTTTCGTAATTATTTTTGCATAAAAGCGTACTCCAGTCTGATCATCTTACAGCAGACAGATTAAGAAGTATGCAAAAGTAGTGGAAATTATGAACATAAAATCACGTGAAAAAACTGTCAGAAAATGTGTGAAAAATGCCCGAAGAACACTTTCGTTGACGTATTGCCATTTTTCACCCAACTGTAACTGAAATTTGTCGGTCTGTCTGGAATATCCAGTTCTCTGTAGTCTGTCCCATTATGAAAAAAATGATTATTCGACGTTTTTCTGTAAAAACACTTTCAAACTGAATCAATAAGTTGAACGTATTATTTAAAAAAATATGTACTAATTCTGCATTCACATAGAAAAGTCGAATTTGATAATAAACAACGATAAAGAAAACCGTCGAAAAATTGTATGGTTTAATTCCTGCAGATTGGAATAGTATATCAGTGATTATTGTTGTTTGCAGGCGGCGAGGAAAATCTGTAAATGTGGATACCTGTTTGTGGCACCTGCGGACTACGATTACAGCAATGCCGCCCACCGCAACAGGGTAAGAAGGGCATTTTGAAGTGTGTATGTGGCTCATATTGAAAACTTAATCTTTAATTTTACTGTTTTTGCTTAGCTAATAATTTACTTATTTTATAATAATTTATTACACATTTTTTGTCTGCAACTGTTTTTTATGGGGGGTTTTTTCAGGGTTATTAACTAGTGTTTCTTTTGTATAATTAAAAATTGCAGTTACTTAATTATTATTGTAATTATATAATTATTAATAATTATTTCAATGTAAATCACGAAACAAAAATTTTGCAGATTTGAAGATATTATTATAGAGAAGTATAGATAAAGGAAAAAGTATATCGTACCGGGTTTTACGGATTTTCGGGAATGCCTGTACAAACGAACTGGGCGTGTCGTGATTGTTGCCACTGCACTACGTTTTCGTAGTTGCTATGGAATTCATCGTATTGCTTTTTTTTAATTTTTATTAATTTTGTTCCTGGAAATTCGCTATTTGTGTATGCTTCTGATCTCGAATTATGAAATCATTCTAGTTTTTAAATAATCTACATTTACAGTAGCAACAATTTACAAATTCCAAATCAGGATGGTTTTTCACACTTTTTTTCCTTTTAATTTTTTTTCCAGCTTGTATCGTATCCGAAATAAGTTTTGTTGGAAAGTTGTAAACTAAATCTTCAGTCACGTTTCGGGATGTGAAAATATCTGTGCAAAATCAGATCAAATTGCACTTAATAATACTATTGTGAAATAGTTCAAATTTTGTCTAATTAAAGATAAATTTGAAGAATAAAAATATTTGAAATAAATCAGATAAAATTGCACTAGATATACAGAAATAGCTTAAATTTTGTTTAATTAAAAATAAATTTGAAGAGTAAAAAACTTTGAGATAAATCAGATAAAATTGCACCAGGTATAGCGAAATAGTTGAAATTTTGTTTAATTAAAGATAAATTTGGGGAATAAAAACGTTTGAGATAAATTAGATCAAATTGCACTAGATATAGTGAAATAGTTAAAATTCATTTTAATTAGAGATAATTTTAGGGAATTAGATTAATGGTAGGAAAAAAGACTTTAACGGAGAAAACAGCGAAAATTTCTTCCCTCCAGCATAGAAACGCGCTGTTATTGACACTTGTAAACTCTTGCATAGACTGATGTGGTGTGTGTGGTGTTTTGATGATAATTGATGGATGTAAGTGTGTCAGAAAAATGTGGTTGTGTTTGTGTTTCGTTTTGCGACGGTTATCTGTTGAGCGATCCATCTGGTGTGGCAGTCAAGCGGATAAACGCTGGCTTTTTTCGTCCGTTCACTTGGCTGCCTTTTTATTACATTTGGCATCAGAGACACTCTCAATAAAACTATCATTTTAATGGAGCACGTAATGGGCGTTATGTAGCCTCAAAAGGTGGCCAAATGAGCGGAAAATTAGTACAACTTGTCAGACATTTTTACGCCTACGTTGCTGAGATGACTGGTTGATCGTTCCGATTTTTCTTGGTTTTTTAGTTAATTAATTTGTATAATTAGTTTTTTACTTGTCTTATTACTGATTATTTTACTATTATCAGCTGTTGATTTTATTTCTTTTTTGTTCGTATTATATTTACGCGCCTTTTAATGTTTTATAAACTGTTTGCAGATTACTGCGAAAATTATGTATTGAAGTACTGAGAGCAGAAAAAGTATGCTTGTAAAAAAGTTTTGTAAAATTATTAAAATTAAGTAATTATAAAAATAAAAACTGAAATCAATACATCGATAAACAAACTAAAGTAACTTGAAAACTAGGGCAAAAAAAGACTGGAAGTTAATTAAAAATATAACGTTAAAATGCTGTGAAAAAAGTTCTTTGAAATTCTTGCAGAAATGATTATAAGAATAAAACTATAAATAAAATAATAAATTATCTGTAATTGGGAAACCAGCTCAAAAAATGACTACCAAGTAGAAAATAATAGAAAAAATTTGATTTTACGATATTTTACCACTGCATAAAACAAAACACAAAAAACCGTAAGAATTCACAAATTTCCGGAATATAAAATTGAAAAAAATGTTATAATTTACATTTAAATAAAACAAAAAAACTCCAAAAATTTGTACAGTTCCGGAATATAATTCCGCTTTATTACAAGAAAAACTGGCATTGTCGCTGACAAACAATAGCACTTGTTGCGCCGGCAACCGGTGCCAAAACATCGGATCAGTGTGTTGTGTTTCCGTGGGTTCGGCCGACGCCAGCATGTAGCCTTTGTCGAGCAATTGTCCTCGGTTGCGTAACGTTGTAGGCAAATTTGTTTGGCGCCCGTTGGAGTGCTCTTCGCTCGAATGATGCTAACACCGCTTGACCTTTGGTTGCAGCGATGGCAGCAGCGCTGGTTCGTCCTGTACGATGACGGGGAACTGACCTTTGCTGTGGACAGTAACGTGAGTATTTTACTGTGGTCATTAATTTATTGCATTTTATAATATGAATTTGTTGGGTTTTATTGGTGTTGTTTGCATGTATTTTATAGCTTCCGTTTGGGAGGTATTTTTTATAATTCAGTAAAGTGAAAATATTGAAAGTTTAGACAGCTTAGCTATCTCCTACCAAGATGAAATATGAAAATTAATAAAATATGAAAATACGGAAAATATGAAATAAATACGAAAATAAGATATGAAAATATAAAAAAATATCAGAATAATATAATATATGAAAATTAAAAAAATATGACACAAATATAAAAATATAATCAGAGATAAAATAAAATATGAAATTGAAATAGAAATTAACAATAAGAGAAAAATTGTTAAAAATGTGGAATAAGTGGGAAAAAATCATATAATATTATACAGATATACTATATTAAAAAATTATATATATGGGAAATCAGGAAAAAACTAGAGATAGACTTTGAAAAGTTAAATTTAGAACAAATTTTTAAGAAATATGACGAAAAACTTTCGGAATAAAATGGGCGATTTATCAGAAACTCATGACATTGTTACAAATGGAAAAGCATGACAACAAAAATTCCAAAAATCATGAAAAATATGACAAACGTGTATTCCGTTATGTAGCACTTTTTGTTGCTTTGCGCTAATTTTGTAAATTTGAATCGAGACCGTGTTTGGTGGAAAATGTCTCTAAAAATAAAAAAAACTAGTTAAAAATTGGTAACGGACGGAACAAAAAATTAAAAAATTCGTGGAAAAAAAGTGTTGATGGATGTCAACAACTGGTAACGTGTGGAAAGAATTTGAGTTCTGGTGGAAAAAGTTGTATTGGATGTAAATAGTGGAAGCAATGGGGAAAAAAGGAGCTTGTTGCGGTTGCAGGCGGACACCGTGGCGCAGGGCGTGGTGGACATGACGCGAGTGACGGAGGTGCGCGACGGCAGCGAGCTGAGCGGGCACGAGTGCAGTCTGCTGCTGCGCGCGCCCGACCACGACTACTTCCTCAAGGCCAACACTAAGGATGAAATTCGCTGGTAAACAAACAAAATTTGTTGGGAAAAAATTGTGTGAAAAAAATGCATGCCAAACTCCAACGGAAATGAATAAATATGAATAATCACGAAATATTACCATACAAATATTTTCCGAAGAAAAAAATTAATTGCGAAGTATCCTTTTTTTGAAATCAGAACGAAACTGTTATATAAAATTTATCCAGATTAACTGAAGAATATTTGAACTAATAAACATGAAATGGACATTGCGCATTTTTTTGGTAAGTTTTTTGGATTTTCTTTATAAGATACTCTGGTGGCCGGATTGGTGGCTGACATTTTGTTACATTTAATAAGCGTGTTTTGGTCAAATCTGTCCTCGTACGGATTGAATGGTAGACCTCTGTGTATGACAAAATAATGTGAACATTTTGTTGATTTTCTGTGTAATTGTATGACTGGCGATAAGCGTAGTGTAGTGGCTTCAGTTCAATCACGTTTTCTGCGATTTGGCTAAACATACAACCACATGAAGATGTGCAGCTTTATGGTAATTTTGAAGAAAAAAATATCATTTTTGCCAGATTATGATATTTTTTTACGCTATTTTTGCCAGATTATAGCGTAAAGAGTATAGCATACAGTTCTCTAGGTGTTGATAATTTTCATGATTTTTTCCACATCATTTGTGCAGGTGGTACGATGTGCTGGTGATGTATCCGCGCAGTCTACGCTTCACCAAACAACAGCGCGCCCAGAATCAGCGCCGCTCCCGCACGCTGCCCAATAACGCGCTTAACGACCAACAACTCAAGGTCAGTTAATTCAGCTGTATTTCGGCTTTCTTTCGCCATCTTCCGAATAGAAATAAAATCAAAATAATAGGAAGTATCAGAGAAATGTAATCAAAAAGTATAAATGGAGAAATTAATTTCTTTAATTTAAAAATTAATTGTTATTATTTAAATATTTTTTTATGCTACCAAAAACAAACAGCATATTAAGTAATTACAATTGTAAATAATTAAGATAAATTATTAAGAAATCTCATATATAAATGTTAAAGTTCAGTTTATTATGCAATATTAATTTAATTTAACAGTTAATTTATTATTGTTTTTAATTCATATGTTAGCATTATTTTACCATAATCAAACAGTGTATTAATTTATGAGAATTCTAAATAGGAAATAAATCTAAAGATTATTATGCGCTGCGAAGCGCAACAATTTGCTAGGGATATTCCAGTATAATTGCAAAACACCTAGAAAAATGAGAACAATATTTCTAATTGAAAAGGTAATATTTGGTTTATAAATAACAATTTATCAAATTTTCTTAATTTAAGAATAACAATATAGTATTTAAATGGCTGGTTCAACGGCCCTTTCGCACATGCAACGCGGATCGATAAATTTGCATATTCATACCAGTTGTTACGGTTTTGTTTACCGCTTGTTCTGCTATCTTTGGCTTATTGACTAATAGGTCAGTTTGCTTTCGGTTGTATGGGTTGTGTGATGTGTCGGATATGTAATGCGGACGGTTAGTCAAACAGCCGTCTGTGTGCGCAACACCGAAGAACTCGGCGTTTTTTTCCTGCCTGTTTTTATGTGGACAATTAACCTGCAATTTGTCAGTTTTACGATGCTGAGGCGCGCTGCGTTCTTTTTTGCACGTCACGGACGCTGATTTATTACTGCGAGATGCGAGAGCATCTTGCGCATCTGTCAGATTTTGAGAATAATGTTTTTTTGCATGTGTAATTTTTTGTATTGAATTATAAGTAATATTTCCAACAAAATCTTGATAAACAAATTAATGAATTATTTGGAATGAAAAATCTTTTTTTGTTAAAATTGTATCTAGAAT
This sequence comes from Paramacrobiotus richtersi, assembly GCA_034698045.1. Classification (NCBI taxonomy): domain Eukaryota; kingdom Metazoa; phylum Tardigrada; class Eutardigrada; order Parachela; family Macrobiotidae; genus Paramacrobiotus; species Paramacrobiotus richtersi. The sequence goes on along the minus strand of JAQGAU010004839.1, from coordinate 4,687 downwards.
AATACACATTATTTTATTATAAAATGATAATTTCATTTTGATAATAACAATTACCGTAGTTTTTGAAGGAATTAAGTTAAATACAATAAATAATAAACTCTGTTATTTTTGTTTTATTCAGGGTATTATTTCTCGTATGTATTGATTTAAATTAACATTCGGACAACAATCGTAGTGCAAGGGCTGTAACAGGAGGATGTGTTCTATAAAGACAGCCAAAATAAGCCGGTTTTGTAGAGCAGTAGTTCATTTTTGCGAAAATTATCGAATAATCCGAAAGTAGCAATATTACTTAAAAATCGTTGAAAATTTCTTTTATACAGGATAACAATCTGTAAAACCACGGCGCATAATTAAATAAATTATGTTGTTTGTAAACTGCAGATATTTAACCACTTTTTTCAAAATATCCCCGTATTTGAAAAAATGGTTTCTTATTTCGTATTTCAGGTTAATATTTTAATTTCAAAAGATTACTTTTAATTTATTATGAAAACAAATTTTCCATAAATGTAGTAATTTACCAAAATATTCGGTGTAAAACGTAAGAAAAAGATATTTCGTATTGAAAAATATGTGTTTTTGTTGTGTAGGCCTTGCGCAACGAACCGGAACAGCCCGTGGTGAAACCGGTTGAACCAGTCTCCGTCCCGGTGCGGTCGACCATGGCGCCGCCCCCCAAACCTTACCGAGACCCCTCCCGGCGTATCAGCCAGCCCCCGGGGGCGGTGGCCGACAACATACTTTCTTCCAGTGATGATCTGATGAAAAAAGCAGTGCCGCGCCCAGAGGCGGCTGCGGGCGGGGCGCTGGACGTGCGGCGCTCCGAGGTGCACCGGGAGATTCGACAGAGTGCGCTGGATTATTTGGAATCGCTCAAGGAGCGGACTGTGTCGTTGCCGGGCGGTCCGGTCAGCCAGGTAAGCGGAGATTTATGTACGATATATTTTTTTGAAATTTTATTTTCCGACTGTATTTGTGATTGTTTTTCGGGTACAGTAGTGTCGATGAGCGTAGTGCAGTGGCTTACGATGTACGATTTCGTATTTACTGTTTCGGTTTATGGCTTACAAACTGTGCCAAATGATCGAAAGTAGATAGACCATAGTTTTTCTTGAATGTTTATGTATGTATTGGTATTAAACCGGATTAGTTTCACTGGGTTTTTTTCGTATATTTTTGTGATTGTATCAATTTATCTGCATTTTTTATTATTATAGTTTAGTTTTTATAGTTGTATTGTACATTTTTTTTAACAATTTTGTTTATTTTTTATGATAATTATGGTTAAATTAATGTTTTCTCTGGTCAATAATTTCGGAAAGGATATTTTTGTGAAAATTAACTGCAGTTAATTTCCAACCGTCCTTTCGTAGTACCGGTGAATCATTGCGGATAAGCGTAGTGCAGTGGCATATAAGATGACCGTCGCTCAAGCGTGATGTCCCAAAAATCAACGTTATTCTCACCGTAATCTTTCATAACTTTTTTTCGTTGCCGGCAGTTATTACTTACTTTAAATGTAAACTTAGGAGAAAACCGTTAAAAAATATTAAGCAGTGTAACCTTATTAACAGTTCAGTTAAAAATACTGTGTAAATTTATTAAAAAAAAATTTTCTCTAATTGCAGTTACTTTGTCTGTTGTTTCCCGACTGGAATTTTGCTTATTATCTAAACAGTAGTAGTACTAGTAGTAGTAGTAGTAGTAGTAATTAATTCATGATAATTTAATTTTGTATTAATTTATTCGGTTAGCAGATTAAGTGTTTACATTTTGGTTAACTTTAATTAATTTCGTATTAATTTATTCAGCAGACTAAGGGTTTACATTTGTATTAACTGTAAATAATTTTAATTACTGTAGCTTTTATTTTAGATTGCCTTTTTGCGTGGAATTTAGACTATTAAAAAAATTTTAAAAAAATTAAAAATGTTGGTTAGCCGAAGATGGACAGGAAGATTGATAGAAAAAGCAAATTACTAACATTACAAACAACATCTCCATTGCAAATGCACCACCCGATGATGTGTCCCTAATAAAGCACACTTAATACGGCCTGCATAATTAATTGATATATATTGGTCACGACAAAAAGCGGCGTTTTTCACCGATGACTGAACGATTGCTAATCCGTTGGCTGCGTTTTTGTGCTTAATTGTTATGCCGACCAGCTTGCTCACATTTCGCTGATTCAAACAAGTGCAGACGGTGCAGTTGAGTTTTGTGGTGCAGCGCAATCAGAGCACAACTTATCTGGTTTATTACCTGATATTTTGGTCGCGGCGCCGTTGGTGCTCCTTATCGTGGAAAGTGTGCTTTTATTTGCACTTGTTGGTAGCGGATTTTATTGGCGTTTATTTGCCAGGTTTTCGGTCGTAGTTTTCGGTGAATTTTATGCTGTAAATTTTTGGGAGATGTGGATCGTTTTTCGGTTGGAAAATGGGCGGAGGATAATATGTGATTTTTGTTGAATTTTTCGGGTTTCTTTCCTTGTTGAACTTTAATTTATGGTGAGAATTTATTCGGGTTTTAATTTGTAATATCTGGTGAGAATTTATTCGGGATTTATTTATTTATTTATTTTTTGGAGAGAAATTGAGTGTTGACTGATTTTTGCAGAATAAAACGGAAATTAATCCGAGTGTTGTGAAGAAAGCGGAGAATTTCGCCGTGGTTGCTGACAGTTTCACCGATACGGATTTATCAACGGATTCCGAAGAAGGTCAGTCGGGCGATTGATTATTTGATCTGGATAATTAAATTGCAGTTAATAAATGCTGAATAATGTTCATTTAATTTTTTATTGACGCATTTGTTGTTGTAAACTGGTATGTATCTGTAAATCAGTAAATGGCGAATAAATGTGTATATTATTTAGTAATAAAGTCATGCTGCTACTCAGAATTAATGTCATATTTGCGTATTAATGTTTGATATGTTTCGATCTATTTTCATTACTTACTTAGATAATTTGGATTCTTCCTGTAATAAATAAATTAAATTTCGTTACCAGTTTTTTGGGAGATTAACTATTAAGCTCGATTTTTTGCTAATCCTTCATCCGTCAACATAAATAATATGGCAGGTTTTTAATATGAATTCTTAGGATTTTTTTGATTGTTTTTAAAATTTTTTTAAAATTATATATTAAAATAAATTAAAATTATGTAGTTTAATTGACAGATTAATTATGACTGATTTAATTGTCAACACCCATGACTGAGACTGGTGGTCATTTTCCGCCGCTGAGGGAACACTTTCTGTGTAATAATGGATGTTTGTATTGACCTGTCGGTATCTTCGACCATCTGCAGTAGTAATGCACGTAGTGTAGTGGCTACAAGCTGCAAATTGAAAGCAGTTCGCATAATATACAATGATTATTGAATGATACAAATAGATGAATGCGTTTAAAAACATTTTTTTGCTTGTTACATTAACTATCCGATGCAAGCTTTGCTACTAAAACTAGCATTATTTTTTTTATTAGATACTATTTTTTTATTATATTGTATTTTTTTTTATTTTATTGTTTTATCATACAATTTTAAATCAACAAATTTGAATAAAAAAATAGCCAAACAGTTAACATGTGTGGTCAGCACCAACTGAATCTCCTTTCCCCTTTGACAGTGGCGCACCCCGTGCCGACTAACCCCCCACCCTCGGCGCCCCTCCCGACCACCCCGGTGACGCCCACCCGCTTCCCCTTCACCGGGCTGTCCACCCAGGACATGGAGGACCTCAAGCAGCTGCAGCGCATCATGAGCAAGAAATCCACGTCCACCGGGTCGGTGTCGAGTCGCTCCTCGAGCAGCTCGTCGGCATATGCGTCCTACAAGACCCCCCTGCCCCGCACCCCCACTGTACCTGAGAAGACGGCCGGAACGGGGCGGCCGCGGTCCCCTCCGGTTAATCGCACCGCGTTGAGCAAGGCGAAGGAGCGGTCGAGGGTCAGGCCGAGGAGTAAGAGTCCCCCACCGCCCCCGGTGACCGGGGGGCGGGCGGGAGGTGAGGGACATGAGGGAAGGATTAGGAGTCTGCGGGAGGAGTATCTGGGGGAGATGCGCGGGAATGCGGGCGGGAAGAGTGGTAAGTCTGACAGCGATGTCCGGTGTTTTTTGTGTGCTGATTCCGGTTGTTTTTGTTTGTTGAATTACTAGGGATTTTTGTAATTATTTGTTGAATTTTTTAAAAATTGTATTATAATAAAATAATGGTATTATTGAAATAAAATTGTCTTTTTTGTTTGTTGATGTCCGTTGTGTGTTTTCTGATTGTTGAATTATTAGGAATTTTTTGGAATATGTTTAAAAGTATATTACAATAAAATTAGATATCTGATTAAAATAAAATTATATATTTTAATTGACCGATTAATTATGACTGATTTAATTGTCCACACACATGACTGCGACTGATTCCGCCGCTGAGAATTCTGATTCGCTCCGTTCATTGTCCGTTTCATTCACCCTTAATTTTTCTTTGCGTGAACTGGAAAATTGAAATTCGTTTTTTTAATTATTATGTTGAAGTGGTAGAGTGAAAACAACAGGATTACTAGAATACTAAAAACGTTTCGGAAATACATCATCAATTTTGTATATTATAACGATTGTAACTTGTTGTACGAGTTTAGTACGTGTTTGGCTGGTTGTACTTCTGTTAAACGCGAAATCTTGGC
>JAQGAU010004838.1:0-10998 GCA_034698045.1 Paramacrobiotus richtersi | reverse complement strand
TCCAATTAAAATCGAGAATAAGTTTCTAAAATATATAAGAAATTAAATCGTTGTAAAATCAGTAAAACCGATTTTACTACCGATTATAATCGGTAAACAAAATTTGGACCTGTTAGCGCTCGAATCTACAAACGTCAACAAGATTTGTTAGAAACAAACGGAGAAAACAGGATAAAGGTTAAAACTGATAAATGCGAAGATTATTATGAGTCTGGAGGATAATGATGAGAATGAGGAAGCCTCACTAGAACCAGTGAAAGTTGCGCCTGGCCGGAAGCGCGGACGTACCAAATAAACACAAAACTATTGTAATTTTGTCGTTGACGATTTGTTAGATTTTCGGTAAAAACCTGATCAATTGACCAGTTAATTTTTTGACATTAAATAAACGCACCGAATTTCTTACTAAAAACTAGGAACTAATATATAAATTAAAATAAATAAGTGCGTAAATCAGCTCTGGTGTTGTGTTAGGTACGAGGAAGATTCCGACGAGAGCGAGGAATCCGGGCCGACTACCAGCCGTTCTTGCCGGAAAATCTGTGCCAAACCCAATCAGGCCACCAAAACCCGCGAAGACGTGCAGAAGATGTTCGACATCCTCGTCTCCTACCAGGACACGGACGGCCGCGTTCTTTCAGGTCCCTTCATGAAACTACCCACTCGCAAGGAACTCCCCGACTATTACCAAGTCATCAGGAAGCCCCTCGACATGCACCAGATTGAGCGCGGCATGCAGGAGGGGAAGTACAAGACCCCGGATGCGTTTGAGCATGATGTCGTGATGATGCAGGAATGCCCAGGATTACAATGTGGAGGGGAGTTTGATTTATCAGGATAGTGAGGTGTTGGAGTTGGTGTTGAAGGTGTGTCGACGGCAGTTTGCCACCGGGGAGAGGGATGTTTTTGTGGAGCCGGAAAGTTTTTCCATGGGACCGCCTACGTATATGCCTCCGGCCGAGTATGATGAGGAGAGCGGGAGCAGTGACGTATGATGATTGTTTATTCAGTGCTGGTAAGCGGTATGAATTTGCATGTTGTTTTTAATGAATTTGGATTGCACCGTTTTTTTAAGGCGTATGTGTTGACAAGAAATGTTTGCGTCTTTTCGTTGGATTTATGAAAAAATGTACAAAACAGAAGCGGTTTAATCGGAGAGCATAGGTCGAAGCTACGACTGCAGAATCTCGCACAAACTTAAAATCTGCATATGAAAAATGGGCTGATAAAGTCTCTATCGTGGAAATAAATGTGGATTAGCTACTTTTTCTTAAACAGATTTGCACATACTAACATTTGCGAAATATTTTAATAACAAGGGAACATTTTCTGGGTCTGAATTCGGAAAAATTCCAAAACTTGTATATCACCGCACAACGACCCAATGAACGCAACGTTTTATTGTTTTTATTGTTTATACGATATCTTGATATCGCTGTTTTGAAATGTTGGTGTGAAGTCTATACGTTGCTTGATAGCACAGAATTGTATCCAGTCTGGTTGTACAGAATGCCGTATGCGTGGCATACGGTATACATTGTCCCGTATGCTTAACATAGGGATTACACCCATGAGGCCCAACTGCTTCCCTGCAGCCAGTATTATTTTTTCTAAGTTCATTGGGTCGTTGTGTAGCGATATACAAGTTTTAGAATTTTTCTGAATTTAGACCCTGAAAATGTTTTCTTGTAAGTTGTTAACCACATGGCAACGAGCACATTATGTTCGATCGCACCGCCCACCTGCGTGCGCGGCAGCAGTTTAGCCAGTAACCGACGCTCGCATACGCATTCACGCGTTCAGTTCACATTCGCGGCACCTTGATGTTTTGTTGACTGCATTGCCAATTTGCCATCATCGCTTGCAAACGAAAGCGTGCAAAAGCAGCAAAAGAAAAATCTCTCTAGAGTAAGTCACCAGTTCCAGTCCAGTTTTTCGATTTTGTGAAGTTGTAGCGGAGTTTTATACCATTATCATATCTTACTATTCTTACTATTTGGACACTTGACGAAGGCAGTTTGGCGACCCAGACCGCACTGCGATCCATGGACAGCCTCGATCAGTGCGTTTTAAGGTTGCTTTGCTAGACAGCATTCCGCTTATCGTTTACGTTTTCTGGACCGTTCCAATTACGAAGCCTTCTGATTATTGTGATAGAGCCTATCTGTGACCATTTCTACGAGTGAACCAGGCGAGGTGCGCTGGGATTCCGCAGTTTTCGAAGATATTTTTGCAGCACGAACGCGGGAGCCACAAGCGCGACCTCGTTGATTTCTAAAATATTCCTACGTATTCAGACGCATTTTTGTATTTTTTGGTTAGGATTTTGGTTAGATTTTGGTAATTAATTATAATTTGCAGAAATTGTGTAAATGATGTGGAAATTCTGTTCAGGTTGCTCGTCGTCGTTTGGCATCTTCTTCGCTATTGTTTACGTTTGACGGTTGCTTTCATTGCAGTATCTAGCAGATTGCCTTTTTCGAGTTACCTGGCGACTTTCCGATGTTAGATTCATCCAAGAAAGTGTGAGTGTGGCCGGATTTCTCAGAATATCGTTGAAATCTGTGTGTTCCTATCCGAAGGAGAATCTTCCTTAAGTTTACAGGCGAACGTGAGTTACCTTCCGGCTGTTTTACAATAATTCTGTACTTTTCGGGCTTTCTGGTTACAGTAAGGATTTTGTGAATCTTGCAGATTCAGAAGGTCTGGATCATTTGCAACAAAACTCGATCTTTTGGCACCTTCCAAGAAAAATGTAAATGTAACGGGTAAGTCAATTTGTTCATTATTCGTTCAGAAGAAGATCAATCACTTGTTCTTTTGTTTATCAGCGTTAATTTCGCAGCCTCCGCTCCCTTTGAATTTGATAGTCCAGTCGAGCAGCAGAAGTACCCAAAGATCTCTGACGAACCCATTCCGCTGTATCGGAATTCAGGTATTGTCAGTTTATGCTGTATAGTAGTCTCATTTTGTTTTCAAGAAAGATATTTGCGACATGCTGCGGATTATTAAGAATGAATTCTGTATGCTTCAGGCTTCGATAGCGATTTTTAATAGCAGTAGTCGTTTATAGCGCCAGGTATGTTGCTTTAATTTTTTGTATGATTTTTGAAAGAAATATTACCATAGCGTTTCATCAAAATCGGGAGATTGTTTCCGCGCTTTTTTATCGCTTTCCATTTTTTTCTGGTTACCATTATTAATGAATGGTTTGCAGCGGCTATGAAGCGTGAGAAGGTAAATTTCTATGATGTTAATCGGACCTTGTCCCTTATGCCGTCCGTGTCCATGCAGCAAAATATCAATCCGCAGTCTGCAGGTGGGCAAAATACATGTGTTCAGTTGTACAGGACAAGGGAGAAGTTATACCTGAAATTTGTTTTTTGTTTTCAGAATCGGTTGGAAACATCGGGATGAGCTCGGCCTCCGCCGGACGTTCGGGCGGTATGGCATCGAATGGCCATGTGGCCGCGGTGGCTGCTCGATTCGCAGCTCCGCCTGGAACTTTCGCGACAGGATTCGCGCCGGCCAGTGTCATGGCCCACGGTGTCGCCGGTATGCCCGGTTCTGCTTTCTTGTCGGATACGCAGTATCGACAGTGGTATGTGCGCTATTAGCAATGGTAAGCAATTATTTTATTTGTTGCGCATCTGGTGATATCGCCAGGAGAGGGGCTTTGGCAGTGTGTGGGAAGTTAACGAATACGGAGAGAATACTGTAGCATTCTCCCGCGGTCACATCCGGCACAGAGTTCTGTTAATTAAACTGAACTGGAAGGCTGAGGCAGGCATTGTGCGTGAACAGTTGAAATAGCGTCCTCAAACAATAGAGGGAGATTGTGTGTGAGCGCGCTCCGTGCGGGAATGTGCTGGCGCCCAGCTTTCCAGGCTGCTACATGGGTTTTGTATTCGCCGTTATGGGTCCGTTACATCTGGTGGAGCGCATGGGAAAGAGAGCGCGCAAAATGAGTTCATAGATCCAGCTGTTTCAGGGGATTTCTCGCTTTCTTCATATTTCTGCGTGTTTTTAAATATGTTTATTAGATTTTCAGCTGTTTCGAAAATTGTGTAACATTTTCGATCAAATTTCGCTCGTTGAAACGATTAATCTTTTTATGTTATTCATGTGTTTATGTTTTGTCGTTTGCTTTGTGTTCGAAATTATTAAATGAATTATGAAGATCGAAAAGTAGATTTTTTTAGTGTTTAGTTATATTTGACTGTTTATCAAAGGTTTAATTAATCTTTTTTCCCGGGTTCAGGATTGTTTAATGCGTTCACAGATAAAATATTTTTCAATCGATGGAATATTTCTTGCAGATACAGCTTCGAACAGCTACCGGATACAGATGCGGTATTTCATAGCGTAGCAAAGCTTTGATAACACAAGAGATTTGCGCCATAAACGGCAATTTTTTTTTTGACCACCAGCTACAGGTTGATTGCATCGTGCTATTAAAACGTCACTCATACCGTAGTAGATTGGAATAAAGGCCACCATTTTGGTTAGATTTCGCCAACTTTGGCTTTAGCGAATTACGAGTGTGGTTCTATATCTGTACACGTATACTGGACACAGATTGAGTGCGCGCGCTCCGGGCGGGAATGTGCGAAAGTTGCTGCTCATATCTTCAGATGTTGAATTGTTAGCCGATGGTGACTCCGCGACTGTTAGACAAGCTTCATCTCCATATCCGAATCAGTATACGTTTACAACTAATCTAGCACCGTCAGGCGCCGGAGGATCGATCGGGAGTAGCGGTGTGGTTAACCAAGGAGGTAAGATTGCGTCACTATGTGGTTTCCGATAACTTAACGCGTGCATCCTGTCATGGTAGATTTTTCATTATATCGCCAGTAGCGTTTCGTTACTTAACTTATTTATTTTATAGTAGTTCAGACACGCTGAAAAAATTTGCATATTTAATGAAAACGAAATATATTGGAGAACAAATGAAGAACGGTTGTGAAATTTTAAAGGAACATGATCGCGAGTGCAGGGGTGCGTTGTCAGATTTGGTCAGAGCGCTAACGCCGAAATCTGAAACTCTGGATGTGACTAATTTGCGTCATCGACGCAAAGACGCCGATACGCAGATGTGTGCCTGTGTTCTAATGATCTGGGACTGCGCGCTTCTAAGCTGAGCCATTCCACTACCGCGAGAGCAGTTTGTCATAGTTCGTCGAGATTCGGCAGGTGGTCGTAGTGCAGTGGTTACGGTTATAGCACAATGATGGCATAAAAGAATTGCGGCTAGATGTAGAGATGCGAATGGTAGAAGTGCATTCGACGGTGCTTCACCAGCGCTGTATTTCGTGCAATAATATGATGCACATGTATTGTAGAAGCTTTGTATGGCTGGCGGGCTTATCCATCTTTTACTGAGCATGATTTAGTCTTGAAGGTCTTGTTAGGCAATGTGAAACACTGTGTCTTGGTGCAGTTAGGCCTGACATACGAAAGACGCACTTTTGTTATGTCAGAAGTTTTCTGGAGCAAGGAAATCGGTATACGATACGAAAACTTTTCGTTAAAATTTCTGTAACAACGAATCCGAATTTCCACTCAGCAGATTAAATGTCATTTTAAAGCTCATGTCTGTTTTCGTAACCATGATCAAGATGCGAGAAGTAAGAATGTGTTCATACTTTTTATTGCTGTAATTGTTGCATTCGTTTCGACTTTTTATAATGGACGGACGTGGAAAAGTGTGAAAATCATTTTGCGGAAATTTTTTGCTTTGGTCTTCGTCATCCCAGCCCGCGGCAAAAGCGTAGTGCGGTGCCACCGAGCCCGCTTTACAGTGCCATGCACAAAAATACGTCTGATACCGCCTTTTCAGTTTTTTAAGCTTGATTTTTATTACTTACTGTTTTGCAGTTTTTAATATGTATTTGTTATACTAGTATTTTTTACAGTACATTTTTAATATATTTGACGTGATTATTATTAACTATTTATCTTCCAAATAGTGATCTATGTTTTCAAACTGCTGCTAATCTTTCTGTGAATCGGTAGTTAGTTTATGCGAAAATTCCGTGTAGAAATCTTACGGGGAAATAAATTAGTTATTTATAAATAATCACTTTATTGATTAATTCGGAAACATGACGTTAAATTAATTTGAAAAGTTTCGAGATTCGGCATCATGTCAGATTAGTAGTAGAAATAACGTAAACGGCGCTTGGAAGAGAAGATTAGGAAGATGAGGGAACGTTCGAAGTAATTGGCCAAAGTAGAAAAGGTTTAGCTGTATCTAGCTGTAGGTCTGTTTTTCGTGGTATGGTCTTCAAGAAAAAGAGCGCGTAAAATGAGTTCACAGATGCCGCTGTTTCAAGGAATTTCTGATTTTCTGCTCGTTTTCCCCTGGTTTTTAATTTCAGTAGTTTTATGCAAATATTTGAAACTGTTTCACATTTTCAGTCAGGTTCTCACGCGTTAAGATTTTTAGTTTATTTGGTTTTGTAATATCGTTTGCTTGGCACTCAAAATTTTTAAATAAATTAAACAGATTAAAAATGTATTTCTTTATGCCTCATTACATTTTACTTGTGGCTCTACCAGGTTTAGTTAATCATTTCTTTACCAACTTGTGTGCGTTTGGAGGTTAACAAATCATCACGATTTCACAATGGAAATCATAGGCTCGAGATGAACCAATGGAAAAATTATTCGAAAACAGCTTCGAGCAGCTAACAGATACAGAATCTGATGCGGTATTTTACAGCGTATTAAAGTTCCGGAAACACAAGAAATTTGCGCTATAAAGTGGGTGATTTTCACCGACGACCTGCTACTTCGATGTGTGCCATTGCCCGAACAGTGTTAGTTGCTTGCCCATACCCCGAACACCCCCCTTGGTGTGCGCACGCATGTGCTGCACGGTTGTGTAAACTGCCTAACTGAGCGGTGTTCGAGATAAGTGCAAGCAGTTTACACTGTTTGGGCTATGGCACACATCGAAGTACAGGTTGCTTGCAGCATACAGTGGAATCTCCAAGTATATACACTTCTAAGTTGTATACAGTTACGTATTGTGTACGAATAATTTTTAACCGAATTAAGTCCGTAGGTTCAATATAGGGGGGACTTTCCACAAAATATACACTTCCATATTGTATACATATACACCTCAATCCTGTACGCCGACGATTGAAACCATACAAAACGCTCTCTGATCAATATACACCCTCACCAGTCTGACCAGTATACATCCAGTGTCGGACTCAACACGTAATCGGCTTTGCTGTTTTATTGTGTTCCTGTTCCTTTCACCGTCTGAGAGCTCCTCAGGTGCCACACCAGAAGAAGAGTGCAATAAGTTTGTGCGTCGTACTAGGAGTGTAAGCGCCGTACAAGTATACGCATACATACATGTATAGATATATACACTGCGTAAACCCAATGGGCGGGGGGAGGGAAGGGTTTTGGGGGCCAGGGGGGCACTTACACGTTATATACACTTCTATGATATATACGGAAAACGTCTAACAGAGGGTGTATATATCATGGAGATTCCACTGTATTATTAAGACGTCGTTGCATACCGTAGCAGCTTGAAATAAAACCCACCATCGCGGTTAGATTTCGCCTACTTTGGCTCTAGCGAATGACGACTGTAGCTTTACATAAAAAATTCCGGTAGTTGTAGATATATGAGAATTGCATGCTGTTGGTCCATTTTGAGGTCTGTTTATTTCTGCACGTGAATCGGATTATACGACCTTTCCTGCCACTCCAGTGTTGTTTAGAGCCGAAAGGGGTCCCCTCAGCAGCTTAGCGATCCGGTCCGTCGAGCAGTGAACGCGGCGGATAAAGCATGAACGGTAAGGTTTGTATCAGAGTGTAGTTTCTCTTATCGTATACGTGTACGTAGTTCTGTTGTCGTAATCGGCATTAGATTTTGTGCATCGAAGAAGTATGTGCAGAGATCCTTTTCACTATTAAGTGCATTGCTCATGCGGTGGTTAGCTGCATTTCACGTCTAATATAAGAAGTCAGCGGCGTAAATGTAAGCAGGAAAGTCGAAGGATGTTCGTCGTGAGAGTGATATCGTTTAATCCTACTCCAATGCTAAAATATTTTTGTTGAAATCTCGGTGATATGGCTTCGAACAACACTTTTACGACATAAAGAAGTGAATGCGCTGAGTCACACATGGTCTTAACACTTTTAATTTTACACTTTGGCTACTGGTGTAATGTTTTTAAAAATTGTTTGTTTAATGTTCAGCGTTGACGTTTGGATCGTCCCAGTCGATCGGAGGTTTTGCGCTTGGACTAGGGAATGGCGGCGGCGGGACTTCTGGTAAGAATCCTGCCTTATTGTATCATTTATTAGCAAGATCGGTGGTTTAATGACTCCAAACAATTTGTTCATGAAACTAGTATCGGATGTGTTATATTCTGTGTTGTTTTTTTGCTTGTGATTCTAAACTCGAGATGCCGAAGCATCAGTGCATGTTTAAAAATGTTGCGACATTATTATGAGGCAGTCATTTACGTACTTGTGTAATTCATATCACTGTAACGGCTCAAACTTGTCTTTTGACAAATTTGAACTTTCTATGGTGCTTTCAAATTATTTATGTGTTTATAATTGTTTATTTGAATCCTTGGCTCATGGAATCTGTTCGCGTTGAGGCGGTTTCGGCGGCACTGCACTACGATTTTGTGACTTGGTGGGATGATTAAAACCACAGAAAAAAACTTCCGCAAAACAGTTTTTACACTTTTCTTATGTCCCCGTACAATAAAACGCCGAAATCATGCGAAAAAAAAAGATTCGCCGAGCCTTATGTGACTTTAAGCGTTTTTCCACACTTTAACACTTTAGTTGCGTTGTAGTTGTGCTAGAAAGCTTTCGTCCGCGTCTAGTTTTAGTTTTTTTTCATTCATTTTGCCTTTTTAGATTTAGGGGACGTTGGAGCAGAGTTAAAAACGTTTTGCGGAAATTTTTTTTGTCTTCGTTATCCCACCACGTAACAAAAGCGTATTGCAGTGCCACCAAGACCGTCTCTCGGGTGACAACGACACTAGTTTTTTTCAGTTGTTTTGCTAAATCTCCATGCATACATTAAACAAAGAAAAACAATACCCTTGTCGGAAAATTGTTCATGCTCTTTCCGGTGCAAAATTAGCAACGGAGATATTTGGTCTTTATGATTTTCTGGTGAACGGTAATGTACATTGTGACAGATATCGATGCTCTAGGTAAACGTCCACGTGAGGAGCCAGATAAATATGCTTGCAACATCTCTACCCATCCCAACAAATTTCAGGATCAGATGATGTTGTAAGTGTTCAGTTATATTAAACAGCGGAGTGATAATAGAATTGAGCTGTAGGGATTATTTCTGGGAGAACGTGCGAGCAGAGTGAAGAAACATAAGGCTGACATGGTTCACCTGTCTGAGATCATTGATTTTGATGAGAAAAAGATCAAGAAGGGGCTAGTGCTGTTGTCCGGGGAAGAGGGGGGCTAGTTCGGCTTCTACAAGCGGGGAAACTGCGTCTAACTCCGCTGTATTAACTACGTCCGGTCATCTTGCCGCACCGACCACTTCCGGTCATCCCACTGCACCGTCTACTTCCTCTCAGTTAGTTCGCCCGCAGACAGTTAAGTTAGCCTCGCGTTAGCAATGCATGTTGGTCGCCTTTTTTATGTACTACAAACATCAACAAAACAATATCTGATATTCAGATGTATTTATTACGCAGGGTAGTTTTGTAGTTAACAAGGCTCAAAAATAGTGTACAAGATTTGAAGGTGTGTTCGACTTATTTCCGAATGCGAAAGTTTTCGCTGGTCTTTGACTGAAAATATATGCATCTCCATTGGCTAGCTTGTTCATGGATTACCCGAAACATGTGAGTCTGTTGAGTTCATCTGCCTTCTTCTTCGAACAGTAGTCTGGCTTCCTCCAGTAACATTGGTGTGATCACTCAGACGTAGTTTTCCCGCACTCTCATAATGTTGTGGCTTCACATGCGAAGCCATTGAAAATAGTCGTTTGGTTTCTTTAGGGCATAAATCGTGTACTTGATGTTCCTTGCTCCCGGTTCATTTGCCAAATAGGTACACTCTTCGTAGTGGCTGAGGTCCAATACCCCAAGGAATTTCTCCGCAGTACAGTCACAGAGATCGACGTCCACTGCTACCACTACTGGTACAAGGAATAACTACATGATCTCTATACCCGTTCTCCACATTTGGAATCTGTCCGATTTTCGTATCTGACGTTTAGTGTGATCCATGGAATGGCGTTGAGGGTCATCTTGCGCTAGTTTGGTTTTGGTTTCTCCTTTTGTTTTTTGGCTGTCACTGGCATTTCTACTGATTGAGATTCATCGAAATTTAAACGTCTTGCGACTTCCGCTTCCGGTGCATTTTCTTCATCGCTTTGCCTCCAGATCGAGTCTGACGATCCGAATGCTGTTCTGCATGGTGTTGGAGTCGCTTTCTCTCTTCGTGCTGGAGTTGTTGCTTCCGGGGAGAAAAATGCATCGGTATTCAGAGTTGTTTTTTTATAGCCGAATGTACGGTGGCTTCTGGAACAATTTCCAGCATTGGATCCAAATGCTTTCTATTTTAGTATTGTCGGTCTTGTTAGTTGCAAGATATCCGGGCAAGCCGATGTGGTTTTAGAATCCCGGAGCTCAAGTTCTTTGCTGTGTAGTTCCTCGGGATGACGCGGTCTATCCATGATAAATGTTGTTACCGTTTTTCTTGGCAGGCATTCAATCTCATCTTTTAATTCTTGACGGCTGGGGCTTGTTTTCAGCACCGCCACATTCACAACAGTACCAATCTTTTTTCAACACTCAGAATGGTTGATTCGGTTATTGTTGGGACCTAGATGTTCCAGTACGCTATACGGTCAATTGTGAAAACCGAGCGAGCTTTCTGCTTTTGCCTTGTTCCAAGGTGGGTGAAAACAGCCAGCCCTTATCTCCGGTATTAAATGATATGGTTTTCGTCTTTTCGGCGAGCCTCTTT